>JASANF010000372.1:0-11009 GCA_030248245.1 Trissonchulus sp. WLG1_4
CAGCTACAACCAAAACGGGACAAAACCTGTATCAATCAGGGGGCTCGTTAACCCTGTTTTATTACAATTATATATATTACATTCTGTTTACATAGAGGATCTTTGAAGAACGTGAAACGGATAACTATGGAACTATGAACCGCTTTCTACTTAGTTTGCTGCTGTAAAGGTAAAGGCCTACCTATTCACACGAAACGAATACACGGTGGCACATTTTGCTTCATGGCGCACGCCATGGAGCATGAGTGGGCGCATTCTATTTTTTCACTGCCTGCTGCATTATTTCACACAATGTAGTAGGCACTACTAGGCAAGTGTGCGTGTGCGCACGCTCATGCTCCCTCGGGTGAATAGGCCTTAAAGGGTGGATTTCACAAAATATGTGGTGTTACCAAAAAATGGCTTTACGTGCGTTTTTTATATGATTTGCACGTAATTTCATTACAAAATATCGCCTGATTCAGTACGAATTTCGTAATTTCCTAAAACCATGGTTTTAGCTACTGTTATTTAGCTAGCCGATTTTATTTTAACTTAACTATAAACTATTAACTAGCGGTTAAAATTTTTAATAAAACTATTAGTTTTTAACTAGCGGCAAACTTTTTTTAACATAAAACTATTTACTTTCATTTAATATAACTATTAACTAGTAGAAAAATTAATATAACTAGGTATTTAACTAGGATATGGTATTTCAATGTAAACCAACTCTTCAACAATTGAGGACTGTTGCACTATTGCAGCCACTGCTAGTACTTCGCAAACAGAATGATTCCAAAAGTCATACAGGAAATAATAGCTTGACTACAGACTGACCAAAATACCCTAAGACAAAAAGAAACACCCGATTTTTTAGAAAAAAGAACGAATTATATGCAATTTATAGCCCAAGATTGGGCATTCATTCATCACGTGAACTGCCCAAAGTTTTCAGTGCTCATGAAAAGGTTATAACGTAATATGTTTGTGCTGTTCAAAAATCAACAAACAAGCACCAACTAACTCTATTGTCTCAGTTGCAGTGCAAAACCAGTGGCTAAAGTGTGGATTAGCGTTCGCATCAATTCTCCCTGTTGTTTTTTAGCATTCTTGCACTAGATTGCACAAAAAAAATAGCAAAGAAAAAAAGGTATAGTAATAAAAAACAAAAACCACTAACTCTATTGTCTCAGTGCAGTGCAAAACCGAGGTCAAAGGAAGCTTCGCCATCTCCCCCGTTGCCTGCACACGAACCAAAAAAGAGAGCAAGAAACGAAGAAGTGAGAAACAACACACCAAATTTTTTTTTTTTACGCCCAAAGGTGTTCGAGCACTTTTTTGCGCACAGATTCCCCTCTTCCTTGTGTTGAAGTTATACCAGGCTACGAGTAGTAACTTCAATACAAGAGTATTCCTAAGCTACCGAATGGGGGGAGTTAATATACATTTGTTACTTACTATATACATAGTATTAGGGGTATTTAAGGTTAAATTTAGGGCGAGTTTTGAGACCTGACTTCCGATCCCGCTAGCGGGGTTACCGCAAGCGGGGTACAGTCGTGAGTGTCCCAGTTTAGTATTTTAATAAAATATTTTATTTTGTTGTAGGCAGGAGTTTGCCGCTTTAGTCGTAGTGGTAGTAGTTGCTGCTGCTTTAGTCGTTGTAGTCGTTGTAGTGGTTGTAGTTGGTAGATGCTGCTGCTGCTTTAGTCGTTGTAGTGGTAGTAGTTGGTGGTAGTTTATACTGCTTCCGTCGTTGTAGTGGTAGTAGTTGTTCTAGTAGTTACTGCTGCTTTAGCCGTTGTAGTGTAAGTAGGTGATAATAGGTGCTGCTGCTTTAGTAGGTAATAGTAGTAGTAGTCATAGCTCCAGGAACAGCAGTAGTAGTACCAGTATTAGCTGCAGTAGTGGTTGTCGTCATACCTAGCTCTAGCAGCAGTCGTAGCCCCAGCAGCAGCAGTAGTAGAACTAGTTAGATGTGGTGGTAGTAGTAGTAGTCGTAGCTGCAGCAGCAGTAGTAGTAGTAGTAGTAGTAGTAGTAGTAGTAGTAGTAGTAGTAGTAGTAGTAGTAGTAGTAGTAGTAGTAGTAGTAGTAGTAGTAGTACCAGTTTTGGCTGAGGGGTAGTAGTTGTAGTCGTAGCTGTAGCAGCAGCAGCAGTCGTAGCTCCAGCAGCAGCAGTGCCAGTAGTAGCTGTCACAGTGGTAGTAGTAGTCGTATCTGCAGCAACGGCAACAGTAGTGGTAGTGGCAGTCGTCGTCGTAGTTGCAGCAGCAGCAGCACTAGTAGTACCAGTTGAGGCTGTGTTAGTAGCAGCAAGAGTACATAATAGCGTCTCACTCCATACAGAAGAAGAGTGTGACACCCCCCAGCCCGCCCGTGTTCCAGCACAGGCAGACGCGCCGATCGCTCCCAAGCCACATGTCGACATTCCACGCAACATGTGACTGGCCAATCAGAAGCGAGCTTCTATTCTCTGATTGGCAGACGCCTGTGCACGTGCTCCAATCATAAAACGGGATAGGAATAAAGGTTAATAACTAATTACCCATTCACAGCCCGGTCGCAAAAACACCAAAAAAGGCCTGCAAACACCTCTGGGGACACTTTGGCAAACCCTCAGCGAAATTGATTGAGAAACTTTGAAGAAATTCAGAAAAGTTTATATCTCAAAAGTTTCTCAATCAACCCCGCTGAAACCCCGCCAAAACATCCACAGAGGTATCCGCAAACCATTTTCAATGCTTCCGCAAGCAGACCATGAATAAACAATGAGTCATTTAGCATTTATCCCTATCTTAATGCTTATCAACGCATCAGCGATTATATACTAAAGTGTGTTACGCAGGGAATCTACGCGCTGATTGGCCAGTCACACGTTGCACAGAATGCCAACATGCAGCCCGAAAACGACCAGCGCATCCGCCCGCGCCAGAACACAGGCAGAAAGGAGAGTGTCCCACTCCTCCTCCATACAGAGTGAGAAGCCATTATGTACTCTAGGTAGCAGTAGTAGCAGCAGCAGCAGTCGTTACAGCAGCAGCAGCAGTAGTATTACTAGTTTTGGCTGCGGTAGTAGTAGTCGTCCTATCTGTAGCAGCAGCAGCAGTCGTAGTTTTAGCAGCAGCAGTACCAATAGTAACTGTGGTAGTAGCAGTAGTCGTAGCTGCTTCAGCAGCAGCAGTAGTGGTAGTGGCAGTCGTCGTCGTAGTTGCAGCAGCAGTCGTACATCCAGCAGCAGCACTAGTAGTAGCAGTTGTGGCTCTGTTAGTAGTAGTAGTACCTAGTAGCAGCAGCAGTCGTTGTTGTGGCTGCAGCAGCAGCAGCAGTCGTAGCTGGAGCCGCAGCAGCAGTAGTGGTTGTAGTAGTTGTCGTAGCTGTAGCAGCAGTAGCAGCAGTCGTACATAGCTCCAGTAGCAGCAGTAGTAGTACCCACCAGTAGTAGTAGTAGTACATAGTATATAGTAGTAGTCGTAGCTCTAGGAGCAGCTTGACTTAACGATGTTGAGGTATGTGATAACTAGTCTGAGCTTCATACTTCTTGAGCCACACTTTTGTCAAGACCGACATCTACTAAAACATAGTTCCATCCAGTTTGAGCCAATTCTGTTAACTATGATTTGTTATTCAGGCTTTGCCTGAGTCTACTTACCAAGTACTCCAGCCAAAAATTACTCGCTTTTTATTAAAAATTGTTTAGAATTTTTAGTTTAATTTCTATTATGTGTTTGCAAAAGTTGAGTGACATGTTTCAGAATAGAAACGTTGAATCAAATGCACACGTTTGACATACGCAATAAAACTCAATAGACGCAACTTTCTGACACAGAAGTGTGTGTTGTGCTATTTTTATATAATAATGAGTAATTTCAGTAATTAATGACGTTAACATAGCTTTTTTCAAAAGCAAAAAAGTAAAGATTCAAACCACGCATGAGAAAATTAATGAAACTCTGTTCCCGTGTCCCGCTGTCGTTGCTCTGCAGTTGGTGTCGTAGTTTTCTGTATTTCAAATTTTACACATTGCACCGAACGCAAAGATCAGGGAAAACCACTGTTTTAGTTGTAACCCCCCGATGTATGTTAATCAGTCTTTGTTTCCAACCCAATAGTCCTCTTTGCTGAAATATCCATGGTAATAGTGTTGTGTTTCCAATGTTAATGTTGTTCTGTCAAAACTCATTCAGTTTTATCTTGCTTGAATAAGATCCATAAATTGCTACAAAAAACAAGCAAAAAAGACACAAACTTAAAAACCAAGCTTGTCTATTTTAGGCTCATATAGTTTCTGTTTTGTTGAAAAATCACTACATTTTTGTTAATTTTTATTCTATTATACCACGTCATAAGCGCTTCAAATTCAAACTTGTTGTTCGATCGTTGTTCAAAAAGTGCATACTTAACGTTAAGTGTGTTGCAGTGTAAATGTAAAGCTACAAATGCTATTTTTTAGATAAACTATCATTACCATCACATCAGCTTACGTAGTCAAATATGGAGAAATCCCCCAAGACAATCTAGAATAAATTGAGAAAAAACTTAGCCATTTCAGCACTGCACAAAACACGCCATCCAATCCAGTCGTGCGATCGATCACCATATGGTTTGTATTGTAGTTATCATATGCAATCAAGCTTATGTTAATGAGATCAAACTACAAGTGATTGATACTCACTCTTACGACACGAGCTAGAGACGATTGCAATCTATCTAACGTAATATTAGCGTTTTCGGAAGCTGACGGTTACGAATGATTCGCGCGAGTAGGGTGCAGAAAGCGCTAATGTGTCATGGGGCTGGCTATTCTGATCGCTCTTGTCCACCAACTTCAACAAAATGAATTTTTCCTATTCACAGCAAACTTGTCCATTATCTTTAACGAGCGAAATTGCATTTTTCCGCTTTAGAACCTCCTATTCTAACCTCAGTGATGCCCAATGGGGGCATTTTTATAATAATATGTTTTATGTGACATTTTATATATGCAGGCCAATTTGACCAATTTGAGCACTTTCAAATCTGGCCACTTTTTGACGAGTTTAAACAACATAAACATGCAAAAAATGACAGAAGTAATTAAAAATAAATTATCTAGACCCAAAATGCACGATTTTAGGATTCGTCAGTTATTAAATGAAATATAAGCTTTTAAAGTCAAAAGTTTCTATTCACACTGAACTTTGGGGTTCTATATCTGCGCACAAATATAAGCAATTTAAAAAATTTTCATTTGGGTCTAGAAAATTCGCAAAAGTTTAATTATGTTCATTTTTGTGCTTATGCGTTGTGCATGCGCTTAGAAAAGTGGCCAGAACTGTTAAATTCTTATTCTCCTGTTGTGTAGTTTGGTTTGTTGGCTTAGCTTGCTCCTAAGAATTTTTCACATGATCCCGCCAACTTAATTTGCCATTATGTGTATATGAATCAATTTTAAAGAGACTTTATTTAAAAAAAATGCCGGTTGAATTAACTAAATTTTTTTAAAATTTAAAAAACTGCACATTCGTTAGTACCACCTTAAACATAGTGGTGACCGTGACATAGGACGAAGCGGATAGGGCCGGGTCCTCAGGACAGCCTTATCCCCGAACCGTCTTCGGAAGTGGGTTAGGAGCCCCATGCCCTGGGTTGAGGTTGGCACTTCAACCCTTACGGTACTCGTTCTGTGTGCAGTAGGAATGTGTACATAGTCTCGTTCTCTTATGTGGTCCCTCGGTTAAAGGTAATCCGAAAAACCCTCAGTTTCGGTTAAGGGTGATCCGGTTAAAACCCTCGGTATTTGTTGAGAATCGTTCTGGTTCGATCGAGAAACCCCGTGGTTGCGGGTGAGCCAGGAAACCCTGAGTGTGTGGTGTGATTGAAGTAGGCTTGGAGGCATATGTGTGAATGTGCTCCGCCCTTGAGGCATCGTATTCAAACTGCCAGTATGAATAAAACGTTAAACCTTAAACCATAAACCTTAAAACTTAAGCGGGCATAAGGGGGTGATGGACGCTCCCTACGTGCATCTCTGGTACTCTCAGACTCATTAGTGACTTAGTTGTTACAGGGTAGAATACTGCTGGACGAACTGCATAGCACAGCCTATGGTGAGCTTCCGACTCGGGGTTTGGCATGGCAGTCTTGCCAAGTCAAGAATGAGAGGGGGGATGCCTAATCGACAGTGTTACCAATTACCATCGAATGACTCAGGGGAGAATTGAAACACCCATCTGTGAATCTGCATACCAGTGCTCTACCATTTGACCTACTGGGCTAATGCTGAACTCTTACTAATCCCTATAAGTACCAACGATACGTTTTATTGCCTAACATTGTCATGGTTTGCATAGATTATATAGCTATGTCTATGAGAAGTAATCGTGGCGTACAAGACAACAAGCAGTATGCTATGCTTTAGATTTATTGTCAAGGAATGGTTATATTAAGGTGAAAGGTCATTAAATATTTTTCACTGTTGGCTTCTTCATTGATTCCTGTTCATGACGAACTTTCATGTACTTGAGCATGTTGCATTGTACTGTTCAGTTTATTGGCAAGTGGTCTGAAAATAAACTACAAAATTGTTACAAAACTTACATGTTTACGTAAAAAGTGGCTTTCGCAATGTTAAGCCGTGTGCTATGCGAATTATTCCATTTTAAACAGTCGGAAATCTCGGCTCGATATTTACAAAAAGCTATTTATGCAAATAAGTAAGCGAGCGCATAAAATTTTTTGTCATAACATTTCAAAATAATTGGGCTATCGAAAGTATCCGGATTAAAGTTTGAATCAAATCTGAAACTTCTTCATATCAACAACCAGTAGCTTACGGCGCAAAAGGTGTCCTCTTGCAAAATAGTGTTGACGATCTTGTGGTATCCTTGGAACACGTACATCACTTGGCCGTGACACTGAAACATTAAACAGTTCTGCCATTAAAAGCTGTAGATGAAGTCGCTTTTAGCGATACAAATAAGATCAGCTTTTTGTTGAAAGTATAGAGCGTTAAATTGTAAACGAAACGTATATAATTATTTAGATCACATTAGTCGCCGTGCAAATTTACGGCTTAGATACTTGACCATTTCTCGTTCTGCTGACAAATGCAGTATCATTTTATTCTTACCACATCCTTAACAGTTTCAGTTGGCCAGTAACTGCAGGCACTGTCGAAAAATTTACGAGCGTCATCAGTGATTGCATTGTTGAGCTTATTGCGGAGATACACCACTCGTTGACGACAAGTTTCGCAGCTGCTTGATGGACTTCCCGTAGCTAAAAATGCTTTTTTTTTTCAATGAAATGTAAAAAAGATGTATATAACTGAGGTTTCAAACTTGGTTAGCACATTTCATGTCCTATGTCTGCTTCGTCGCTCCTACATAGGACACGTAGTTTTAGTTAAGCATGGCTCATCACATAAACATACATATATAGATACATCTACGTAAATTTCAAAATTATAAAACTTAAGACTCAGCGCTAACTAAATTTGATAATAACTCTGGGACTAAGCTTAAGCGTAAATCCAAACTTGAGGTGAAATTTGAGTGTTTTTTAAAGCTCACACGTGCACGGCCTTGCTGGAAGGAGAGCAAATTACGATGGACACGCGCAAATGCGCTGGAATTTACAGTTTTAAGACAGATGATATAATAGAAGTCAATATATACAACCAATAGTCTAAAAGCATTTACGTTGAGGCTTACGTTTATCCGTAGATGTCGGGAAACAGGCTTCCTAAATAACCAAAGTTTAGGTAATTTTTTGACGAAAATCTACAATGAGGAGATGCTCAACAATATATGTATATACCAGGGATCGACCGGAGTTCCGGTTCCGGTTCCGGTTCCGGTACTTTTTGGTTCCGGTTCCGGTTCCGGTTCCGGTATTTCAAAAGTACCGGAACCGGAACCACTAATTCTCTGACAAAGGATTTTGCTTTTCATTTTGTGTTGTTCGTCCATGAAAATTTTCCGATAGGCCTCCAACTGACCACAATCGGCCTAAAAATCGAAAATTTCTTCAGATTTTGTTCTGGCGAATCTCTTGCGACTATACACAGTACATATATATCTTGCGAATATACAGTACACTAGCTTAATACATTGTTATCGTTTGTGCTTTATTGTCTTAAAACGAATATTGTAATATTTATAGTACTAGTACTGGAACTACATACAAATACCTTCTGATTTTTTATTCTAGCATTCTTATGTAGCAAGCAGTGCTTATTCTTTATCAACAATGCTGTGCTTCTTGTGTCCAATTTCTTGTATTATTTGAACTAGCTCAATGAAAGCCGAAGGTCGAAACTCGAAGGTCCTCGGTTTTTCACGCTATACTGAAAAATTATGTAATCTGTGCAAACCTTACTATCTAACATTGAGGAGAGGAGGCGACGCTACAGCCGTCCCCCTCCCCCCAATTTTCTCCAAGTCAGGAGTTTTTTAGGGTCCACGAGTGGGTCCAGAGTCAAGTTCTCTTAACTGGACCCAGCAAAAATTAACCTGACCCAACACCCAAGTCAGACCCAAGGGCGTAGATAGGGAGGGGGGTCGCGACCCCCCCCTTTTGGTTGAATTTTAAGAAATTGTCAACAAGGGTCCCCCTTTGGTTTTTATCGCGCCGTCGAAAAAAATTTTGATACGTCTCTAATTGACCAAATTTTGCCTAAAAATCCAAAAGTTCTCGAATTTTTTTCTGAAGGCGACCGTATCCAGACCCCTAAATTGCTATGGCTGACTAGTCCTTGTTATTATCTTTCATCAAAGCCTATGCATGTCTACAAAATTACATTATGCTGAATTTTCTTGTATAATACACTATCTTATGTGACGTTCCCATGTTCAGTTCTTAATTTTCCTGTCGGAAAAAATTTCTGATACGTCTTTAGTTGACCAAATTCGGCGTAAACAATTAAAAAAATCTCCATTTTTTCTGGGGGCTTCCGCCCCCAGACCCCTGCAACCTGTGGCTCACTGATCTTGCGTTTGCACTGCGAATTGAAGTGCTAAATTAGTGTATAGAAAGTCAAAAGTGTATAGAAGGGTTGCATATAAAAAATGTGAGTAAAAGTGAACAAAAAATTATTTTGAAAATATTGCAAAATATAGGGTCTTTTTGAAGTGGGTTCCGGTTCCGGTTCCGGTTCCGGTATTTTTAGGTGGTTCCGGTTCCGGTTCCGGTTCCGGTAGTTTTAGGGTTCCGGTCGATCCCTGGTATATACTATGTGGTCAAAAATTGTAACAATTGTAATCAGTGGAAAAACGGGCCGACAATTCAGTGCAATATAAATTTCAATTCAGTTTTATGGTTCTGACATGTCGATCTTGAAATATGTATTATTTCTGTGTTAAATCGGAAACACCTTCGTAAGAGGGAGTTGCCCTAGTGCCCTAGCATTATATCAGCTAACGTTAGCATAAGTATAAAAAATCATAAGCTTACTTGGCATACGTCGTCGACTGCGAAAACGCTGTTGACTAGTCCGTCAAAATTTGTCACCAGTTGATCCATGAGGGAATGACACTGTGGAATAAAAAATAGTAAAAAACAAACAAACTTCAAGTACGAATCGATATTCATGCATTTTGGTCTCCAAACGTTATTTTTGTGCAGCTGTGAAGCTTTAGTTAGGGCTGTGCATGTCCAAACCGAAGTGTTGACGTCCCGGGACGAAACCATGGCTGTACTGCCCACTACTACCCAAAACTACGCCGAAATCTGGAAACTACCGAAGTCTACCCTACGAATACGTAAAATATCAGGAAAATGGAGGCTGGTGGTGTAAACCTTCCATTTTCCACGGCCTCTACTAACTCACGTAAACTCGACCTTCAATTTATTCGACACCGAGATGATATTTATTCACTACCGAGATGATTCGACAACAAGCTTGTTCATTGTTTCAGTACCCACAACTAAAGAGTACCTTCCATAGTAGGTACATAATATAGAGTATCTCAGTCTATAAAAAAAGATATGTACTCTTGCTAGAGCGTACCCAGTTAACCAAGGTTCCCATGAGAAACACGCTGCAGTGGTCTCGCATACTCTTGCCGAGTGGGTCACCGACGTCGAGCAACTTGTCATGAGCCGTGATCACCTCCCGTCGGCAGTCCGTACACACTGTTGGCTTCAGACCGTACGGGTAGTGGTATCCGTCCCTCTCCTTGTTGCTCATTAGAGACCAGTTGGCAACGCAGCCGGCAACTAGATACAAATAAGTGCGGTTGGGATTTGGTTATACAGTTTAGTGGTGAGTTTATCGGGGTTTAGCGTTGAGTATCCGACGGCTTCAACTGAAGAATTATAGGGATCGAATTTTTTCTCTAAATGTAACTACATAAATCACTTGGTAGTTAACGTTCAGTTGTTCCTTCAGAAAATGTGGTTTTGAATGTGTGTGAAACACAATGAAACAGCAGTGTGCGGTTATTTACCTACTTATTGTGTTACGTTACTTACGCCTAAATTAGTTATTAGAGTCAGTGCAGCAGCTTTTTGTTAATATTTAGTAATGAATGTGTTAATTTTATTAATAACACCTACTGTTGTTATTAGTTATTTGCTAATTTTACGCCTTTAATGTCCATGTGCAAAAATGTTATCGATCAAACAATTTTACGTTATTATTCTAACGGCCTTTTCGGAAATTATATCAACTCAGTCATCTCAAGTTCATTGACTTTTATGTCTAAGCAGAAAAAAGAAATAAGACGATAAGTAAGGGCTATTGCCAGAAAATACAGTTTTAAGGTAAAACATTAGAATGGCGAAATCTGCGTTTACTACTTGCTGATTAATTAGTTGACCTTGATTGAGCTCATCCTTATTTCTGATCTAAATCCTTAATCCTAATTTATTGTTCTCGTTTTACTTATTTAATTTTTCTTATTTCTACTATATACCTATTGCGCATGTGAGCATTATTCCGCCAAGCTAAACTTGGTAAACAGGAGCAGTATAGTTATAATAAAATTAATAAATTAGTTTTATAATTTGATATATCAATTATAATATTTAGTTAAGGATCTACAAC
>JASANF010000373.1:0-28217 GCA_030248245.1 Trissonchulus sp. WLG1_4
CTTGATATCGTGAGTATATGCTATTATTTGGTTTCAGCACAACTATCCCATGCTGGGTGAGCCTGAATTAGCCAGTTTGAAAAAAGGTGACATCATTCAGCTGCAGCGCAAAGGATTCTATATCTGTGACCAACCTTATAATCCCTGCAGGTCAGACAGCTATAACTACTTAAGCCTCGTTCATACTTGTCCTTATCCTTGAAGCACAATAGTTTGCGATAAAATGCAGTTGGCACACTCCGACAACTTGAAAACTAATTGAAAACCTTACGTCTGTCTTCGAATAAACTGTCTAGTTACGCTACACCACTTGGTGCCTCTGCATAATACTGCACAATAAGGCTGCTGTCAAGTTTCTGCTTAAAGTGTAATGTCGAAAAATGTATGAGCTTTTGCTCGTTTGCGCATTAGACAGCAAATAATTAGAATTAGTAAATATTATCAAAGGTGTGATTTTATTTCACTGACTTCTGGTTGTAGGCATTCATTTCAGATATTGATTAATTATTTTCAACCTTTTTGTTTTTTGTTGTTTTTATTGTGGTGATTTTGTTTCAGTTTTATTTCGTTTTTGTTTCAGCCTCCACAGCTCCTGTCCGCTGCCCTGCATTCTGTTTCACATCCCCGACGGTCACACCAAAGAATTACCCACGGCTGTTTCTAAGGCAAAGGCTGAGCCGAAAACAACCGCTGCTACAGATTCGAAGCCAAAGGGCAAGGCGAAGGAGAAAACCAAATCACCATCGCCGGCTAAATCAACCACTACCAAGTCTGATGCTGAAAAGGTGAGCTTTTAGCAGAGTTTTAACACCTTTATTATGTTACATTTTTGTTTTTTATGCAAGTTTATTTTTTCTAGATTCTTGGACTCTTTTGCTTTTTTTTATTCTGTCCGACTTATCTTAAACAGGGTTTTTTTGGTTCTGGAGGTCGATATAATATTTTAGCGCGGAATTTGATGCAGTTTTTTTAAGTAAGTTAGGTTAGTTTATTTCAGTAGTTCATATCGTACGTCTAGAAGATGGATCATTTTTTAGTTTCTTATTCTAAATTTATCCGTCGGCACATATTTAACTGTGTTGAAGACAACTACCGAATTAAGCGTAGTGAAATGACACTTGGCACACTCTGAAAGCTTGTACAAAAACACAAACAAGAAAAAAAAGCAGAGAACACAAAAAAAAAAAGAAAAAAAAAAAACAAAAAACCCCACCCTTAATCGAAAATCCAGCTTTACCTTACCATAAAATCTGGGACTAATCGAAAATTTGAGATTAAACTTTCTTTCGCTTCGCTATTAACTCACCGCTGGATTATACAAGAACTCAAAAAATTGCCAAATTTCAGAGTCGCACGTCAAACTTGTACTGCGTTATTATTAAATTGATTTTAAATCTGATCCATCTAGCTAAATTCCATTTTGTGTAAGCACTATTATAGGGTTATGTGTTGAGCATATGTGCGAGGTCACGTGCATTCTTGTGTACCAAGTTTTCTATTTTGAGAAACTATTTATTTACTACTTCTATATCTTACTATTTATTGTTGTATTTGTTTATACATTTATGAAATTATAATGTTTTTAGTGTTTGTTTGTAAAAAACTTTATCCAAGTGAATTCTTAAAAAGTTCGTCTTTTTCACTTTATTTTTTACTACTTGACAGCAATTGTTGCAAAACTTTTTTATGCTATTTTAAAATTAATTTTAAGCCCCTCCTCTATTTTGGTAGGCGCCCCACTATCCAGAATTTCGCCTAAAAATATGCTTACGAGCTTAAAAAGAGACAAAGCTAGAACCTTAAGGTTTTGATGGGCATTTTCAATATAACTGATGTAATGCTTCGTCAAATGTTTTAATGTTACTCTGTCTACCCTGTGAACCACTGTTGTTTTTACTGTGTTTGTAAGGTCTGTTTTTGTTGTGATTTTGACTATTTTCTGTATATACCAACAACAACTGTGGAAGTTTAACACACAAGTTACTTTTGGTAAGCCATCGGAATATTTTGTTTATTGTACCTTAGATGTTTTGTGTCTACTAAAATGTATATGTAAGTCGGAGCACATTCATACCATAAATTAGGCGTTATGGATGAATGTTTATAATGATTTTATCGTTTACTAAAGCACTTTTAGTTACTAATGTTCTTATGTTTGTTGATAAGCTAATAACTAACAACTAATTTGAACAAAAAACTATTAATTTCATTTTTTTCATTATTTTTGTGCCATTCTTTTTTTGTTAATGCCGAAATTTAGCTTTTCTAATGCGTTTTGTAATGCTTTTTTAATGCTAACAAGGTGTAACTGTTTGCTGGCACATTTTTTGGGGTAGGGGGGCGCCCCTCTATTTGGTCCGGAGCCCCCCATTTTGGTCGCGCCCCCCTCCCCCCCATACCCCGACAATTTGTTTCAAAAGGTCGTTTTCGCGACTTTTTAGCTGTGCCGAAGCCCCGTCTTAGTAGGGCTTGCGGGTCTTTTTTTGTTAAACTTGATACCAGTGTAGCTATTATAACGTAAAAAACGTCTCATTTTACGTATAAGAACCATTTTTTCGCTTAAAAATAGTGTTTTATCGTGAATTTGGTGCGTTCCCCCATTTTGGCCGCCGCCCCCCCCCATCCATGGGGGGGGTAGCAGCCACCATCACGCCCCCCCCCATAAAATTTCGCCTAAAAATTTTCCAGTGTTTGTGTGCGCGTAGTGTGTGAATATAATATGTAATAGATTGTCAACGATTTTTGAGACAGTATTTTAGTTTTTGCAATTTTTATTTCTCCGCCGTCATGTTCATTAACTGTTTTCAGGTGCGACTTTTTACGAACGTTTCTACCTTTCTTGATAACATTTATTTATTTATCTATTATTTTATTGATCATTAATAATTTAATAAATAATTAATTAATCAAAATGCCACCAATCTCTGCCTTGCGTTTGCAGCCCACTGGTCAGGACGCGAATCGCATTCACATAGAAATTGTGCAACAGGGAAACCGCATCCGAGACTTGAAAAAACAGAAAGCTGATAAGGTGATTATATTATAATTTTTTGCGAATGTTTTTTATTTACTTTTTTAATTATTTCCGGATGCTGTGAACCGACTTGGTTTTAAGCTATGGTTTTAGTAGGTTTTAGCTTCCCCCCCCCAAATTTAGCGGTGTTTTTCAGCCTCCTATTTCAGTTGCGGTGCCCCCTACTCCTCAATAGCCCAATTTTTTCTGCGCTCACTGCAATTTTGTTGTTGTAAATTTGGGGCGGACCGGGAAGCAGTCGACCGGTGGGGAGGGAGGAGTGGTACGCGACAATTTTCAAGCTTTTGCTCGTCTAAGGGTTGTAAGCCGATGTAGGGAAAGCGGGGTCAGAGCCGATGTGTGGTAGGCAGCTTAAACCGTTAAATGTGGAGCAGGGTGTATGTAGGCTGTTAGGGGGAACTAATCCTGAGGGCCCGCGCCGTGTTAGGCTGATTGGGGAATTGCCCCCCCCCCACTCCCATGCTGTGCTAATAGCTTGAGTAGTTGCTGGTAAACTTCCCGTTAGAAACAGTAGATGCAATCTAGCATGAATGAAAATTTTTTTTGCTCAGAATCTGATCAAAGCCGAGGTGAATCATCTGCTGCAGCTGAAGTCTGATTTCAAAGATGCCGTGGGCGTGGAGTGGTCCCCAGATTTCCAGGCTAACTCCGAGCCAGCCCAGATGGACGTTGGACGGCTGCATGTGGAAATTCGCATTCTGGCCGATACTCTGCGAACTATGAAGTTGAAAAAAGCTGAGCCGGTGGGCAAAATTAAAGTCTGACAAGAAATAGTTGAACCACTGGAAGACAATGATACATGTGATTTCGTTACGAAAAGAATAGATTTTGAGTATCAAGAGTACAGCAAGTAGTCGCAGAAATCATGCCACTAAAATATGTAAGTGGCGCGTCTATTTTTTGGATCAAGAGTACTTGATGGGATATAATATTATATACAGTATACGGGTAAGTACAGGAAGTTTCGGGGGGGGGGGTTGCGACACCCCCCATGCGTATCTATGACCGAAACTGTGGAAACTGTCAGCAAAACTTGACCTAGGTGACTTGGGTATGAAACTTTGCATCAGACAGTAGGAAGACTGTGGCAAACAAATAAGTGGCTGACGTTAAAGAAGGCTTTTTGGGTGTTACAAACTACAATTTTTTAGGCAATTTTGGCCACTTTTAAGGAATAATTTATATCGTATTGACGAATTGGGATAAAAATAACTGCATGAATTGAATCTGCGATGACTATATCTAGCTGTTAAATTGCCGGTTTCATTTTGGAAAATCAAGCTAGTCTGTGCGTGTGCATTTTTCCATCCGCAAAAAATGTCTTTAATAATCCAATGACAGTTGTTATTTTTTCCAGAGCGCCATCAAACAGGCTGATCAACAGTTGGAGCAGCTGAAGCGGAAGTTTTTGGACGCAACCGGACTGATCTGGTCACCGGATGTGGTGGCCGCCCTCCCGCCCGGCACTCTGCCTCCCAGCGCCGAAATTGTGCTGGCCCCGACCCCAGAGCAAAATCTATTGATTGAGCTGGACACAAAAATCCGGGCTCAGTTGGCCCGCGTGGAGCATCTAAAGCAGCAGGGATTGGAAAATGTGAGGTTTTTGTTGGATGAAAAAACGTACGGGGGGGGGGAATAGTTGGGAGGACCTGGGTCCAAATTTAAGGTCCGGAGGGAGTGTGCCTGCCAAAAATTTTGGGGAAAATTTGGGCAATAATGTCACTTTTTTCAGAACTTTTTCATTATTTAGTGTATTTTTGGCCTAGGGGTAAGGAGGGTCCCCAAAATTTGTCGCCGTGACATGTATGACTGGAATATAGCTGTTTGATGTAGCTATTTGTATTCTTTGTTATCATGTAGGCTAAAATCTTTATCTTCTGTAAGTGGCGGTAATAGCCACTTACGTATACAGCTAGACCTACCCTAGGCTAGCTACCTAAACAGTACGTATATACGTGTACCTGTCTGTTGCCTACGTAAAGCCTGCTGTTGAGGCTACGGGGTGATTTTGACCGTCAGCCAGGAACGTAGAACGGCTACAGACAGGCGTAAAAATGAAGGAGGGGGCACGCAATTAGTAATATTTAAAGATATCTGTCGAAGCTAAACTAATTATTCATCAAGTATCGCTATTGTTTATTGTTTATTGATTTGATTCGCCGGTGCAATAATAAATGCTAGAATTAACAAATACAGGGGTTAGTACAAAATATCAGGCAGGTCCGGGCCGAGCTGAGGAGTCAGCTACTAACGCCCGGCCAACCAAAAACTTCGTTAGATCAATTCTTTCTAAACGTGTTTTAAAAACTGAGACAGTTGGAGCGGACACAACTGAATCGCTATGTAACAAGGTAGCTGATGGTTTCTTTAAAAAGGGGCACTGGAACATATTATTTTTGGCACCATGTCCGCGCTGAAACTAAAAAGCTTATGAAATTATAAGTAGTCATTTCGCAATACAGTTAGTCTTTCCTTCCAAAATTGAAAGGTCACCAATTACGTCAAACTTACTCATCAGTCAGCTATAAAAGGAGCTAGAAACTTAGCGTAATATGAGTCTGTTATTTTGAGCCCGCTGAAAGCGGCTGTTTGAGACTCCAGAGTGCAGGGCGTTGGATACGTAATACTTTGCCCTGTCTGGACAGGCTGTACGCCTGTGTAGTGCGAGGCTAGAAACCAGAGTTTTAGGCCGATTGGGAAGGGGGTTTTGTGTCGACAGTTATATAGGACTGAGCGCCGCTAAGTACCGTTGACGAGGTTAAGTTAGACGACTTTTTAAGCTGTAGGGACAGGAGTCATTTAAGGTGGTAGTAACGTTTTCGACAGTTTTGCAGGAGTAACACTTGACAACTTACGATTAATTTTCAATCAATAATTTATAGTACGCATATTAATTTAGGAAACTATAATTTATTATGAGATAAATGCTTGCTAAAATAGATTGAAACAATCATTTTTAATTTTCACAGAAAATATTTTCAGCCAGTTATGACAATTTTTCGTAGATTTTATGTTTAGCTAAGCCAAAGTAGTAGCTAGTCAAAACGGCCGTTTATTGAAAAAAAAATGACACACGGGCATGTTAAAAACCTTCAATTTAGATGCCAAAACGTATCCTTCCGATTTTCACTTTTTGAGATTACGTCACATTTATGTAACATTTCTTTTTGAACTAAAGTACATTATACAAAAGTCCGCAAAACTTGACAACTACAAGAAGGATTTTGTTCAAAGTTTGGGGTAAATTGGCACACATATGTGTCTACTTTATACTAAAATTTCAAAAATTTTGTTTGCTTAAATTTTGCGTTACATCAATTTCATTCACAGAAATCTGTAAAAATGTACTTCCGTGGACTAAATCTCAAGTCTCGATGTTGAAATTTTTTCATGCGTTACTTTACATGTTTTTTAGACCATTTCTGATGTGTCAATTTTTTTATTTGTATTAATTTAGCCTATTTCGTGAAAAAATTAGATTCAAAAATTCGTATATTTTTCAAAATTTAAAAAAATTCAAAATTAAAGGTCCGTAACTTCTTTTCTGCATCATATAAATGCACCAAACTTAGCATTAAAATTTACCCTGTTATTGGCTGTGTTGGTATAAAAAATGAAATTAGTTGGAGTTACACTGTCAATTTTACAAGCAAAACAAAAAAATTGCAAAAATTCACGAAATTTGACTACTTTGACAGTGTCTGCTGACTAGCTTGTTATAGATTTAAGCTAGATAATGTGCATAAGGGTAGTTTCAGTCAAGTTCTTTAACGTGAAAAAGACAGCTATTAAATTCATTGAGTCAATAAAAAGTTATAGCACGTTATAAAAACTGTCGAAAACGTAACTACCACCTTAACTCGTATAACCTATTACTCACTATTATAGTAAATGCCTTTCTGGCCAGAGTGTTGTCTGCTTGTTCGTTCAAGAAACTAAGCGTAGGTTACGTTACGTCTAGGCCGCGTAAGTAGTTTGCTCACGCAACGTCGGAACAAACTACCAAAGAACCTGCAGGTGTGCCGCTGATTAGCGCGCACATAGTAATCGGTGGATACCAATCAAAGCCACCGGTTACACTTCCTAACTTAATTATTGATTAGTCAAAACGAGTTATGGCTTACAGATTTTTTTAGAACGATGTGTTAGTTTTTGCCAATAAACAAGCAAAAATTTAAGCCTGGGCAACAAACCCGAAAAGTTTAACGCAAAATCATACAGTTACTGTGAAAAAACTCGTAGACAAAGTCAATAATAGCCTCAATGAAGTATTTCTCCAATTTTTGCAAATTGAAGCGAAAGATTAAAAAACTTTGGAACTAATTAGCAACCAGCCTAACTGCTACATAGTTTTCAAAATAGTGGCTAACTAAGGTCTGACTAAAACTTGCTCAACCCCGAGAAAGAAATTTTACGACTACCTGCTGTGCTCTTGATGATTGAAATTTGTTCTTTTCGTAATAAAATCACGTGTTTCGTGTCGTCTCAGGGTCCAGCAATTTTTGGTCAGACTTTACTGTTCAGAGAACTAAAGTCGGACCAGAAAATGCTGGCCCACGAATTGCAAGCATCAAGAGTACAGCGAGTAAGTCACAAAAATAACGCCACCTGATTGGTCTCAGGGTTCAGCATTGTTTGGCCAGACTTTATCTAGAATTTACTTTCTTTTTAGGAACCCTTCGATGTGGACATGGATGTTTTGCGCAGTCTCATGAGGAGCTTCGAAAACGCAGCCGGCTATAAATGGAGCTCCGCCGATCTTTGCTACAAAGTGGCCGATACCAACCCTCAGGTGAAAAGCAGTCATGAATGATACAAAGCCCAATCTAAGGTCGCAGCCAAAAAATGTGGAATGCATGAACTCAAGGCAGCCAACATTTTTTAATTGTTTTTTTGTTGATTTTTTGGTTATGGTACTTTGCGCCATTTTTTTAAACTGTGTGTAGCCGTTTGATCTGACACCGGATAAATGACACCGACAGCCAGACAGACAGTAGCAGGATTCTCTTTCTGCAAGATTGTATGACTTCAGCTTCATTTTATGACTAGTATGAGGTTCTAAAGCGGAAAAATGCAATCTCGCTCGTTAAAGATAATGGACAAGTTTGCTGTGAATAGGAAAAATTCATTTTGTTAAAGCTGGTGGACAAGAGCGATCAGAATAGCCAGCCCCATGACACATTAGCGCTTTCTGCACCTTTCTGAGGCTGGCTATTCTGATCGCTCTTGTCCACCAACTTTAACAAAGTGAATTTTTCCTATTCACAGCAAACTTGTCCATTATCTTTAACGAGCGAAATTGCATTTTTCCGCTTTAGAACCTCCTATTCTTACCTCAGTAATGCCCAATGGGGGCATTTCTATAATAATTTTAGTTCTTCCGATCACCCACTTTAAGGATTCCGAAAAGTTGTGTTTAGAATGTAGTTGAACGTTTTGGTTTGTGAACCAGGGCTAGGGCTTATTTGCGCAATGGTTGTGGAAGTTACTAGCATATTATTCTTATGTTTTGTTGTTTCTAGAGAAGCACCAGTGCCGGCGACAAAAGTGCCCCGGGTCTGTGTTTGTCCAACTACACCATTGAGCACAAACTGTGGGCAAACATCAAGGCGGATATGGAACACTTGAACTATTTGAAGATCATTGACGCACATCCGGTTGGTGTGAATATTATGTTGTTTAAAGTTTGACGAAAAATAGTTGTACTACTTCTTGACAAACGAAACATGTGATTTTGTTACGAAAAGACTAGATTTTGACTATCAAGAGTACAGCAAGTAGTCGTACAAGTCATGCCACTATAATAAGTAACTGGCGCATCTGTTTTTGTTGTCAGACTTTAGTTGACCTCTCATGAGTCTTTAGGTGTGTTCACGGACGTCTACCAAGAGCATAATATAGTAGTATCTCATAAAAAGAGTGCACTCACACTGCGCTCTGTCTATGGTTAAGGCTCCTGTAGAATTATTCCTAAACGCAGAGAATTTTTTTAGTGTAAATTTCCAATATTAAGACTAGCTACACCGTTGGCTTACTGAACTGTAAGCCAATTGCTGATGGAGTAGCTAGCTAGTCTTGATTTTGGATTTTATCAGTGCTCAAAACATGACAGTAGTCAGTATTGAGTCTTGTTTGAAAAAATGTAGCCATTTTTTTCCTAGCTTACTGATTGCACTGAAAAAGAGCTTTGAACATATTTTCATTTTAAAAAAATGGCCATTTTATTCTGGAACTTCCACCTTAAGGGTCGCTTCAACTTACAGTCCGTTGGTTCAGCCGGCAAAATTACGAAATCACGAAATAATCACGCCACAGTCATACTGATATTTTACAGTATTAGTGGCATGATTCTTTCTTAATTTGAATGGCTGAATGGACATACGGCTGTAAGTATGAATCGACCCTTAATAGACTTAACAGAGTCTGCCTGCCTTTCAGAGCCTGATTAGTCGCGTGGAAGAGGACATGCGCTGTCTGCGGCACCAGTACCGGAACATCATGGGCGAGGAGTGGGACCCCAGCCGCACGGATATCAGTCGCCCGGGCATCGAGGCTGCTGGGCTCTGTCGCATCATCTCCTATCATCTGGACAAAATTGAGGAGCTGAAAAGGCTGAACTTGGGAGAGGTGCGTCAGGGGTCAGGTTTAAGAGGGCTTAGGTTGGTAATAGGATAAGGACAATAAAATGGCTGTCTTCTGTTTGTTTGAAACTTCGAGTTAGTCAACGTACAATTATTGTGTGTAATAACTATGTACGTGTATACATTATTGCGTAAGTAAAGAACCCGTTTTTAGGGTGCAGGTAATGGGATCCGAAACTCTTGAACTTTCTGTAATTATAGAACTATTCTAGGCTGTTGCCTGCTACTTTTAATCCCGATATCCAGTACTAAACTTGATACTAAAACTTAATTATTAAACTTGAGGCTAAAACTAGATACTACTAAAGTCCAGTCCGTTTAATCCGGGAAGAAGAAAGGGTTTCGAGAAAACTTCAGAAAAAGTCTGTGTATTTTTAGGATCGACTGAAAACGGAATATGATGTTTTGGATTCACTGAAACAGAAGTTCAAAAAAACATCTGGACTTGAGTGGACAGCTGAACTGGCTTCCAAACTGGGCAGCACTGTGGGGCTGGTGAAGGTCGGATAATTGGTGTTGTCCTGAAAAATTTCTCTCTTTTTTATATTTTTTGTTACTGGTTTGCTTGGAACTGATGATGATTCACTTGCGTGACTAAGGCAAAGGTTTTGCAAGATTTCTTAATTTTTTAATTTAGTTTTTTTCATTTTTTGCGAAAATTTTGGCAATTTTTGTATGTAATTTACAGCAAAATTCCACCGTAATAAACTATTGAACTCTCAGTTTGTCTTTGTGCCCTATTTGAGCTTTGAATCGTTCTCTGGCTGATAATTTTTCCTGCTTTAGCTGCCATATTATCTTTTTAGTTGACCCAGTTATATTTTACAAAATGTGTATAGTACGCTCTTGGAGAATTTATTGGAGAATTGTATATAGTAGATTTTGTTTTTTAAATAAATTTTGGCTTTTTTTATTCTATTTTTTTTCTGTAAACCGATTCGGGACCTGGGACCAAGCTTCTGTCTATGCATGCGTTATTGTTCTGTAACTGTCTGTATTTTTTTCTCACGATTGTGAGTTGTCATGCTGTCTTCCAATAAATTTTTATTTTTTTGAATTTTTGTGTGTTGTGTTTTTTGTTGTGTACGTGACCTCGCACTTGTAGTTTTGAACGAAGTGTATGTATCTTTTTTGACTGAACGTTGTACTGCAGGCAGTAGCAATGGAATCAATTCCGGGTATATGCCGTTGTCACGGGGTAAATCTTCCCCCCGAGTGAATCTTCCCCCAGGAAGAAACACCCCGGGGTAAATCTTCCCCCCGGAAGAAACACCCCGCGGTAAATCTTCCCCCCGGAAGAAACACCCCGCGGTAAATCTTCCCCCCGGAAGATTTACCCCGAAGAGAAATTCAGCTCAATTTAACGCACATTGTCCCTCTAATTATGACGCAACTATTCGACCTATGAAAGATGAGTCTGCTTTATACGGTGTTTATACTTATTACTTCGAACTTTTTCGGTATGTTGCATTTTTCACTCCATCTTGTAATCAAGTAGGCACCTAAAAGTGGCAAATTGCGATATAATGGCGTGAATTTAATTTCTACACAGTAAATCATCACTTGCTTAGCAGTTAGCAGCACATGTTGGAACTGTAAATCTTTAGTCAATAACTTACTTACCTGGCCAAAGTTGTGTTACTGTTTGCGGTCAAGCCAACGTTGACTATGTTTGATGACCAAAGGAGAGGCATTTCATGGGCAATATGCAAATTAAGAATAAAACTTTAGCTGACCAACAGGTTTACGATGGCCTCTGGCCAATGTTACTTAAAAATATGTGCTTGATACTTACTGAATACTTTTGCCGAAAACGTAGCTTGTTGTGAACACAGTTGATATAACTGTGCAACTCTATAATGAACAACAAGGCAAAATTCGTTCTCTTTGTGAGAGTTACAGTCTCCAAAACTGGTGCACTTTTGGCCCCCGCGCATCAATGGTTGTTGGTGCAGTGTAGGGCCCTAAATAGACCACAAAATACATAGAAAAATGTAGAATTTGTAACAGACAGTTTCAACAGTGCTGCTGAGCAACATTCTTGTGTCTGTGAAGACTGTTTTTGAGAATTTTTATATCAACTTTCAAGTATATACCCAATTTAGGGTTTTATGGTGTCATTCTTGCGCCTTTTTTGTATATGCATGCATTTTCTCACCATAAACTGAACTGATTTTAAAAAATTTTTATACACTTGCAGTTTACACTTTTTGCTACAACATGCATGCTTCAAAAACGCTAGTGCATTAGTCAATGCCTTGAAAAGCGGACTGGTGGAGTCAAGGGCATGGCCTGTTCACTTTTGGACCTGGCTCCAAATGTGCACCAAATATAAATTTTCCGTTTTAGATGGCCCAGAATTCGTCCTAAAATAAACATCGTGGCACGAAATTTTGCAGAAACTTGCGTTCACTATCAGTTATCATCGCAGTGAAATTTTAGGTGATTTGCTTACTTACGGACAAGAATGAACCGGGCTAAGTGACAAAATATGCGTTAAATAGGGCTGAATTTCTCTTCGGGGTAAATGTTCCGGGGGGAAGATTCACCCCGGGGTGTTTCTTCCGGGGGGAAGATTTACCCCGGGGTGTTTCTTCCGGGGGGAAGTTTCACTCGGGGGGAACATTTACCCCGTGACACCGTAGCTATGAAGACTGGTGCTTGTGAAGTCTGTAAATTCACACGAAGCTAATTCTACATATCTTGAAAACTCCCTGTGGCAAACGGACGATTTTGCTAGATTTTTTTTTACCGCCCTCACAGCTGCGGTGTCGCTCGGAAACGACTCGAGCTGTCCTCAGCCTGAGAAGGCCAAGAGGATTACCCGTGGCTTGCCAGCAGGCGTTGCTTCTTTAACATATTATGTGTATATGTGTATGTTCGCCTGGCTGTGGGGGGCCACCAAGTAATCCGAGGTTCACGCGGGAGGAGCAGGAGGCCTGGTTTTACTGGCGGTCCCGTGTCGCCTACCCCAGTCACAAGGTTCCGATGTCCCATTATACTAGGACAGGTTACGTTCCTATTGTTAGCCCCCTTTTTATGTTTCTGATTAGACTTGGGTGATTGTTGCATGAGTGTGAGCTTGGGCTATCTTGTGACTGGGGCTCTCCTCGCAAGCCTTTTGGCCTTGGCGCAAGCAACTGAACTCAGGGGAATCCCAAACGTTTTGTGTTTGTGTAGCATTCTTTTATATAATAAAGTATTTAAAACTTACTCGAAAATCACGACAGTGTCTTCTTTTGTCGTAGTCTCAGTACTCACCGTTTGTACCGGATATCATTTTGGGTTGAACCGAATCAAGTTTGAGCTAAGCATAAACTCTCAGAATGTGTCAATTATTTTGTCAATAATATTACTTATACTAGTCAAGTAATTAATCAAGTATAAGTAATTCTTTAAAATGTTAGTGGCGGCCATCGGCTCATTGAAGGTCCTCTGTGGTTAATGAAAATTTCAGTTGAAAATGATTAATGAAGTTAGGACAGCAAATTAATAGAAGGGAAGTGAAGTTTAGCTAAGAATCTTTGCAGTGGAGCAGTTTTTTTTACACACAAGAAAACTTTATATACTACATATTATGCAGATATGCAGAACTTACATACATTTTATCATGTAAACGTAAACGCGGAAGAGACCTTGGACATGTAGTTTAAATTTTTGTGATTTATCTTAGTCTATGAGGACGGTAGAGTAAAAGAGTGTGAGACATATAAATTGTAAATTCATACACATTTAAAAGTACATTTCATCACATATACAAATAAATAAAACATAAGTGTGGTGATTTACACGTAAAATTAAAAACTCTTAGTTTATGTATGTATTATGTGTGTATGAAAAAGTCTTTTGAAATGTTAACAGTCAACAATATATATGTACAGCTTAGAAATACGATTAAAGTGCATGAAGCACAAGAAAACGAGTATAGGTTATAAAGAATTGAGGACCCCCAATTTAACAGGGAGACCCGCATATATGCTTGTGCTATTCGGCCAAGTATATATGCTTCTTGTAGGAACCGCCTTGCTCCCCATTTTACTAGATCAAATTCACTCGATCAAATTCACTCAACGGGGGTAGTACGATCAGTGTCACTCAGAGATGCACGGGAGCAATTGGCGAGGGGGGTGCCGAACCCCAGGCGGAGAGGGGGTAGTCCGGATTTTGTTAGATGTCCCGTGATGTTTGATTTCCGGTGACATTCGCAAAAAATTAGCTGTTTTTGGATTTGAAAATAATTTTTGGTGTACTTTTTTCGCCGCAGCCGAAAAGATTTTTCAATTTTTTTATTTTTTTTACTCAATTTTGATGCACTGTCCAGTTATCAGAGGAGAAGTGAGGGTTGAGGGACGGTGCCTGCTGTCTGAGGGGGAAGGGACGGTGCCGACCCCGCTGAAAGGGTATGGAAATGGATATCCCCCTATGTGCGTCTATGGTGTCACCACTCTCACTCAACTGCCATGTTTGGCCGAAAGCAAACTGATAGGGCTTGGACCTTCCATGTTACAAAATACTTTAGATATTTTGACGTGACGCTGCGCTAGTGAGTTTTGGTCAATATCTAATCTCGAGCGATGAGCTTTACGGCGCTGAGGCCCATTTTGCTTTTTCCCACGTACCTAGGGCGCCACACAGTGTCACAATATGACCACCATGGGGTACCAAACGGGTTTTCCCCATAAATGAACCAGACGAAAGGTCCTTCACTGGATCAAATGGTGTAAATGAGAATTAGGGCCTATGAGACTCGGGGAGCTGTGGTGTAGTGTTAGCATGTTTGACTTCTAAGGCCTAGTTCATAGTAGTGCGGAACTGTCCGTAGTTGTCCGTGTCCGTGTCCGGAAGCTTGTCCGTAACATTTGTCCGTGTCCGTGTCCGTCAGCAGCATTAATTCATACTGCTACGGACAATGCGTAAATGCGTATGCATATAAAATAACGCCAACACCTTTTCTGTACAGCAGACGAGTGTGTGAACGCAAGTTTTGAAAAATCAATAAAAACGTTCTACACACATCATAAGCAAGCTGTTGAGCGAAAATTACGACGAATTTCCCATTATTTTACTATGCGCGGAGGAATTTAATGTGCACGCACGTACACGTGACTATAAAGGCTACAATCTGATTGGCCAATTGCTTACAGACACGGACAAAAGTTGAACTGAATTCAACTTGACACCCGGACAGCCCTTACGGACAATCACGGACAATTTCTTACGGACAATCACGGACAATTTCTTACGGACATCCGGACAACTGTGAATCAAACTACTCTTACGGACTCGGACACGGACAGCCCTTACGGACAACTATGAACCGGGCTTAAGCAGGAGGCCCGGGTTCTATTCCCGGCGCCTCCATTTCTTTCTTTCTTTCTGAATTGGGGCCTTCTCCTTCTATTCAACATACCTAGTGGCGACCGTGTCGGTTTGGGTTGCGAAAGCGAGAGACCTGCATCCCTGCATGGCCAACAGTCAGTGTCAGACCCTGAGACTAATGCCCGCTTCCCACTGCAGGTTTAAGGTTTAACATGATTTGAACATATTGACATTCCCACTGCATAGGTTTAAGGTTTAACGATGTTGAAAAATTTCAACTTTTGGTTTAAGGTTCAAGGATTCAGCCCATCAGCTACGAGCTGGAGGCGGAGGTTCTCCATTCAGCCAATCAGTTACGAGCTGTAGGCGGAGCTTCTGTATCCTGTCAATCAGCTGCGAGCTGTTGGTAGACGAAACTTTTGCATTCAGCCAATGAATATACAACATTCAAATATCGTTAAACCTAAAACTGCCAGTGTGAATGAAACGTTTAACCGTAAACCTTAAACCTTAAACCTGCAGTGGGAAGCGGACATAAGGCCCGGTTCATACTCATCCTTGTCCTTGTCTCTATCGTTTTGTCCTTAAGCGCTTCCAAAAGAACTGCCTGGCCAAACAAGCCAACTTTTCGTTTGAACATATTTAGGGTCACTTGCAGATCGTATGCAAAGAATTAGCCAAAACGCTTGTGTCAATTCTTCACTGCAGCTGACCAAAATTTCTCCTTGTCCCTGCCCCCGTGTCCTAAGGACAAGTATATATGTGCCGGACTTTACGGGACACGGGCATGATCTCATGCTCCAGGAATCATATGATCTTTGTGCTCACAATGTTACAGACAGTAGACACCTGGCAATAATCGATTCAGTGTAGCAGACACAAACGCACTCACTCACACCAGACACAATATATATACATACACAACGGTGTAACACAACAGTGTTGCATAACATATATACGTATAGTTGGCTTAGTATTTATATACATTTATACTTTCCTGTGTTGTCATGTGTGTGTCGTGTTCACATTGAGAGTGTACGTTTTAAAATTTTATATTTTTCATGTTCTGTTTCATTCATGCAATGACAACTTTTTCGACTGCACACTTTAATATTTTTCTTTAGGCTTTTTTCGCGGAGTAGACGTTTTTTAACTTTTCATCTAAAATTATTAAGTGCAGTTATTTCTTTTAGGGCTCGGGTCAGAAACGACACATGAACACCCCCATAGCAACATGTATATATTTGGAATTATGCTGAACACAGTGAGAGAATTTGAATTTTTGGTTTGCGACTTTTCGCACCCCCTCTCACGATCAAATCCCTCTCCTACAAAAGCAGGGGCCGATCGACATTTTTTTGAAATTGGAAATTCTATCTAATTGTCATTTTTTTTAAATGGGAAATTCTATCTAATTGTGACTTTTTTTAATTGGAAATTCTATGTCGCATTGTTTTATTCTATGTCTAATTCTATTGTTTTTTAGGCAGCAGAGAAAACTGAAAAAATGACCATTGCGGCTGAAAGCAGTCCAGTGGCCGCGGGGGGTCCGGCTGAAGACTTAAAGGCCAAAATTGACGCCCAGGGGGAGACGGTGCGAACTCTCAAAGCCAACAAAGCAGAGAAGGTGAACAGTTAACCCCCCCCCAGATTTGAGATTACACACCCCCCTGAGAATTACCTCACATGTAAATCTGTATATAAGTTCTTTTAAGAAGTGTACCATGAAAGGTCGTCGAAGTACAGAGGCCTAGTGCTTACATGTCCGTATCCGTCAGGGTTGTCCGTATACCAGTTTAGAGCAACAGTATATACCTTTTCCCGTATAGTTGTGATTTTTGGTCAAATCCTGTATGGCTAGCTACGTAAAAACAAGGATCGACCTTTATGCGCGATCTAGTTTTTTAACAGCTGTAGATATTGCTTTTACGGACAAACGAACACACACTTATGGACAAGTATGAACTTATACTGGAACTTTTCATTTCTCAAGCGGAAAAGTAGTTTCATTCATGGTTTTCCTGCGTAAAATACTGCGTATTTACGCAGTGGACCTTAAATTTACGCAGTCAAGAATAGAAATACGCAAAAAAATAGGCAGCGCTCATGTGCCCACCAAGCGGCAATAAATCAAGTTTAGCCGGAAATTTTTTTCCGATGCCTGTCTTTGAAAATTCGGCCTAAAAATGAAATGAAAGTAACTTTTCATTTTTTTAGTCAGAGATTGACGCAGCAGTCAGCCAACTATTGGCCCTAAAACAGCAATACAGTGAGCTGACAGGAATCGATTTGACGGCAGGGGGCGGGGGCTCCAAAGGGGGCAAGAAAAAAAAGGGGGGCGGGGATGCGAAGGAGACGCCCCCTGCAGATAAACAGGGCAAAGGAAAGGGCAAGGGAACGACCCCCCCGACAGAAGACACGGGGGACAAGAAACAGCAGACGGAGCTGAAAAAACAAACCAGGTAATTTTTGGAGGGTTTTAGGGTTTTTTAAGCTCTCATTCTAGGAATATGAAATTTTGGTAATGATAAAGATATTTTTTATATCTATATATCTTTATTGCTGCGATTAGATACCTAATTGTATAGCAAACTGTTTGTGTAAAAATGTGTAAAAATTGTGTAACCTGTGTAACTACCTGTTTTCTATGCTAGTTCTTTTTGCCCGTATTGACGGCCGTTCGCAAGTCTCCATAATTTGTGCAATCCACTTGTAATTTTCAGACTGGATTCTCGAAGTGCGCAAAAAACGTGTGAAAATTGTGTAACCTGTGTAACCTGTGTAACCTGCACTTTTTAGACTGGGTCTCGAAGTGCGCAAAGAGGACAATTTTGCTGACTGGTACAGCCAGGTGATCACCAAAGCTGAACTGATCGACTACTATGACATCAGCGGCTGCTATATCCTGCGCCCCTGGGCCTTCGCCATCTGGGAAACCATTCAGAGCTGGTTCGATTCCCAGATCAAAGCCCTGGGCGTGTCCAATTGCTACTTTCCCATGTTTGTCAGTCAGGCAGCCCTGGAGCGTGAGAAAACACACATTTCCGACTTTGCCCCCGAAGTGGCCTGGGTAACCAAGTCCGGGGATTCGGAACTAGACGTTCCCATTGCCATTCGTCCCACCAGCGAAACGGTCATGTATCCCACTTTCGCACGCTGGGTACAGTCCCACAGAGATCTGCCCATACGCGTGAACCAGTGGTGTAGTGTGGTGGTTAGTGGTGTTTTTTTAGTAGATTTTTTTAGTTTGCTGTTATTGTATCAGTTTGATTGGGCGCATTATGTAAAGTCTGACTAGGAACTGCTGGAAACTGAGACAAAACAGATGACGAGATTTTCATGACTACGCGCTATACTCTTAATGATTGCTGCCATTTGTTCTTTTTGTAGTGAAATCGCATGTTTCTTTTTATCTCAGGGTTCAGCATTTTTTGGTCAGACTTAGTATAGCTTTGTGTTTTTGGATTGGTTTTTTCATGGATGTATATTTGAGCCCACTAAGACAAGTATTAATAGAAAGATGCTACTTTTTGTTCAAGTAATACCATCATATTTATATATAAATTATTTTAAAATATAAACTTTTTTAGAGATGGGAATTCAAACATCCGACGCCTTTCATTCGAACCCGTGAATTTCTGTGGCAAGAAGGTCACACGGCTTGGGCGGCCAAGGAGGGAGCTGTAGAAGAGGTGATTTGCGTCGATTTTTTACCACAATTTATTACTTTTGCAGCCTTACATGTAACGGCATATGTAACGGGGTCAAAATTTTGGGGGGCCTCTCCGGCCGAATCTTGAGACCTTCCCCCCTGTTAGACAAAAAATACCATAAAATTTGCAAAATTTTGTAATAGTAAAATTTTTGTAAAAAAGTGCCATTTTTACTAAATTTTGGCCAAATTTTCGGGACCCTCCCCTCCGGCCCCTCGATTAGGGAGGTCCCCTCCATCCCCCCTCATACATGTATGTGTAACGGGGTCAAATTTTTTGGTGTCGGTTTCCTTCTGTCTTTGCAGTCGGTTTTGAAAGAGCGCATGACCGTAGTCTTGGCACAGTTGTGATCTAGTCTTCTACCCTACTGGGTTAATTCGTTGGCTTGCTTATTCCCCGTTAGGCCGCAATGCTGAATATTTTTAAGAGACCGTGATAATATTATATTGGGTGGGATTTGGTGAGTCTAAGCCCAAGTTAGACTGTTTAAACGTAGTATAAGACGTAGACTGGATCTAAGGTGAGCGCGCTTTGTTAAACACCCATTGGTTCCTGGTCAGACTGCTACTGACTGCATTGTTTTTTCAGGTCTATAAAATCCTGGACTTGTATGCCCAGGTTTACACCGACCTGATGGCTGTTCCGGTAATCAAGGGCCGGAAAACGGAGAAGGAAAAGTTTGCTGGCGGTGATTTCACCACCACGATTGAAGCTTACATTCCCGCCAACGGCCGCGGGTGTCAGGTGGGTTAGGGGGATTAATTATTAATCCTGTTTGGTGACGTTGTCAGCAGATGTCAATATTGAAAGCATAGATGTTATTCTTGTCCGTAAGAGTGTCCGTTTGTCCGTAAGCGGAAAGCTTATGTAACTGATGCAGAAAAAAAAGTTCTTCGCCGTTGGCTTCCAGTATACCAGTTAAATTGGAACGAAAAGATGCATAAAAATGGCTCTTTAAGTTTCAACTTTATATATCTGTAGTTAGCGTTTGAGAACGGGAGTATAAAGTTGGAATGAAACCTTGAGGCTCGATTCATACTTACAGCTGTTTGTCTGTTCATCCGGTAAAATTATCAATCTGGGCCCGATTTATCGAAACAAAATGTTCGTCGTTGAAAATGTTCATCGTTGAAAGTTCGTCGTTGAAAATGTTCGTCGTTGAAAGTTCGTCGTTGAAAATGTTCGTCGTTGAAAGTTCGTCGTTGAAAATGTTCGTCGTTGAAAGTGTTCGCCCTTGAAAATGTTCGTCGTTGAAAAACAATTAGTGTTCGTCGTTGAAAAGACAAATGTTCACCGTTAAAAATGTTTCAATCAATCTAAAATTTTCAACGACGAACATTTTGTTTCGATGAATCGGGCCCTTATACACTATTAGTGGCGTCGGCGTGACTTTTTCATAATTTTGCCGGCTGAACGGCCGTACGGCTGTAAGTATGAATTATACGATCCTCACTGAGTTTATCTGCTGAAATGCTCGGTTTTAACCGACTGAATTATCCACAACATTAATTTTGACTCATTGTTTTAATTTCAGGCAGCTACCAGTCACCATTTGGGTCAGAATTTTAGCAAAATGTTCGAAATAGTCTTTGAGCATCCGGAGACCCATGAGAAGGAATATGCCTATCAGAATTCATGGGGCTTGACCACACGAACCATTGGGGTATTGACCATGGTCCATGGGGATAACTCCGGACTGGTGTTACCACCCAAGGTGGCTAAGATACAGGTCAGTGGTACGGGGGGGGGCTGAAGGGACAAATTTGCCTCCTACTTAATTTGAAACGGTAAAAGGGGGTATTTCAAAGTTGACATTTTCAAACTTGAGCTTTTAAGGTTTTTTATTAAACAGGAGTATGCCAGTATATTAGCTTTATTACTTAATCATATGTCAAGTAGCATTAATTGATAGTTAATAGTATTTTGATGAAAGCTTCATTTGAACAACAATAGCTGTATTTTGTTGTTGCTTTTGTTATTGATTCTTGGGTCTTCTGATGTGGTTTGATTGTCTAGTACCTATATTAACTGGATTCAACCGAAACAATTCGGTACAAACGATGCTTTTGTTAGGTGATCATCGTTCCGTGTGGCGTGACGGCCAGTCTGTCTCAGGAGGATACGGAACAGTTGTACGACCGCTGTGGCCGAATCAAGACGGAGCTGCAGCAAGCGGGCGTGCGAGCCGACACAGACCTGCGAGACAATTACTCTCCGGGCTGGAAATTCAATCATTGGGAACTGAAGGTGTGTTCCCTGGGGAGATTTTGACACTTCGTGTCAATTGTGTCATGTTGCAATTATTTTATGACAATTTTATATGAATATTAGTCACTGAGCAATGAAATAATGCATTTATACACTTTTTGTCTGCCAATTTTTTCTATAAAGTGCCTCTGCGAATATTTGTATAACTTTTTGGGTATCATGAAGTGGCTGATCAGAGAAGAAAGGAGATGCCAAGTCCTAACACCTGACCCTAAGCCTGAAGCCTAATCGAAGGGCACATAAGACAAACCTGAAAATGTGCAGCCATCACAACTGTCATACAGAAGGTACTAAGATGAAGGTTTTACGATCACCCATTTTAAGAATTTCAACTGTTTGCCTCACGTCTTTTGAAACAGAAACGTTTCAAATAGTATCGCTGAAGTCTTCTTTTCTGTGGACAAGTTTTCATGGAATGCTTTGGTTTCAGGGCGTGCCTCTACGCATGGAACTGGGTCCCCGGGACTTGAAGCAGAGTCAGTTTGTGTGCGTGCGACGCGACACGGGGGAGAAGCAAACGGTCCCGATAGCTCAACTGGTGGAGTTTGTGCCAAAGATGCTAGATCAGATACAGAGTGATATGTACAATAGGTGATTTTTATTGGTTTTTATAGTAATTTTTTGTTCAGTTTTGTGACGTAGAATGTGAGAAATGCTGCATTTTGTGTGTCGGTGCTAAATTGTTAAGGGACTGCCATTCAACACTATTATTATGAAATTTCCATAATAATACTCTTAATGGTCATGTCCGTCAAATTTACGCACTTTCTACTTAAATTTTGAAAAAAGTCGGCACAGAACCCCTATAGACCCCGTCGCGGTATTACAGTATGCGACACTGTTTAGCCACGAGCCTAGAGATTACTTAGAATTCAAGAATATCTAACTGTAGGATAACATCAAAAATACGCCGAGCCTAAGCTTTTCGTTAAAGCGAAAAGGCATAAACTTTGTCAACCATCTGCTACAGATGCTATAAACAAGAGTATATACATGATGGCGTGTCAATGTTATTCTTACGTACTCTTGCTGTAAACCTTGCACGAATTTTGTTCTGTTTCAGAGCTAAGACGGAATATGACGCGCACGTGGTGGTGACGGAGGACTGGGAAGTGCTCTGCGACAAACTGGAACAAAAGTGTTTCATACAGGCCCCCTTTTGTGGCGATGAGCAATGCGAGGATATTGTCAAGAAGGAAAGCGCCAGGTAGATTCTGCTTCTATGCTTTCTTATCAACTAAATAGATTGTTTTTTAGGTGAAGTAGCCGGCTAACAGTTTAGCTCTACTGACTACTGAGTGACTATCGACTGATGTGTCTTCTTGTAAAGATCAAAACGTTGCGGTATATCCAGGGCGTTGTCAGGTGGGCGATGGGGAGACCCCACCTTAAAATGTTTTCCGACTGAAATTTTACACAAGCGTTTTTCATCTTTTGCTCTTTTGACTAGGCTAAGGCCCAGATAATTGCTTCAACTGATCAACCCCTCCCCAAGAATGTGTATGAAGTGGCGCATAACGCGAAAAACACTAGCTAACGAAGCAAAAATTTGTGGAAAAGCTGCTCTGAAGGCCCAAACCCCTCTCCTTGGCGGACCTCAAAATTTCTTGCCTGCCCACATGGACGAATCTAGTGTTGTTTTAGCAAACCCAGTCTTTTTCAACGGAATCTAGTTTATTCAGACGATTCTAGTTTTGCTCAGAAAAATCCAATCTTATTCTTCAGACAAATGTAATTGTCCAAAACAAAAACATGACAGGCAAATCTAGAATAAATCAGATAAAACTAGTCTAATTCAGACGAAATAAAACTTATTCAGATGAAACTAATCAGATTCAGACGAAACTAATCTGATTCAGATGAAGCTAATCTTATTCAGATGAAACTAGTCTTATTCAGACAAAACTAGTCTTATTCAAACGAAACTAATCTTATTCAGACCAATTTAGTCCAATTCAGACACGCAACTGGATATAATCACTAGTGCCCTTTGTCATATTTTTCTGTAATTTGAGGGAGGAAGTGAGCGAGCCCGGCGCCCCGGCCATGGGAGCCAAGAGTCTCTGCATCCCCTTCGACCAGCCAGGCCCGGCGGAAGGAAAACGATGCATTCGGCCAAAGTGCGACAAGCCAGCCGCCTTCTACTGCATGTTTGGACGAAGTTATTGATGTGTACTGGCTTGAGTGGAGTGACAGAATGTTAGGTATTTGGAATGACAGAATGTTAGGTATTGAGAGATGTTTTTTTAATGGAAACGGAAGTGTTTATAATATTTTTTCAAAAAAGTTAGGGCACTAAAACTAGTCGATGTGAATTGTGAGTTACACTACTTATAGTAAGATAGTCAGATATCCCTATGTTTAACTTAACTTGAATTTGTTAGTTAAATTTGTTAAGTATTATTTTTTGCGTAATATCTTTTTAAGTTTCAAAACTGGAAGAATTTTAATTTTTTATGTAAACTGATGTTCAGGCTCGGCTTTAGCCTGCAGCTACTTTAAACAAGTGTTTTTACTTTTTAGTCTATGTCGATTAGTAAATAATATTTTGAGCTGTTGAGATTTAAAATTTTACAATATTTAAAAGTGTACCACACTGAGTGTTTGTTTCCAATTGGATTTAAACGCGACGTAGAGTAAAGAAACCACTGAACTTGGTTATTTTTATTTACATAATACCAAAGTATATTATTATTATATTTGTTATCATTTTTGTTACCAAGAGGAATAAATTGTCTCACTCTTATAGAAGAAGTTACACGTTAAGTTAGGTTAAGTTACACACTGGAAGTTAATAACTTATTTTGGTTGGATGGCTAAACACAAGGACGAGCCCATAGTGAGAGGCGTTTGAGATATAAGTTACTGATAACTGATGTTAAAGATCGCTGCACTTTGGAACAAGCAGCTAAGGTAGTTTCGTCTTTGTTTTCTGTGAGAATGAGGCATTAAAATCTGACCTAAAATTGCGGCACCCTGAGACAAAATGAAACACGCGATTTCATCACGAAAAGAACGAATTGCAAGCATCAAGAGTACGACTACAACGAGTATTCACAAAAATCACGCTACCTTTTTTATCTCAGGGTTTAGCAATTTTTGGTCAGACTTTAGTATATTACACTCTTGTTGCTGTTACTTGTTCGCTGAATCTGGGTGAGCTGCAATACTGGGTTAATTAATAAATCTAATTGGACTCCATTGTCTTGTCTTAGTGTTGGATTGGATTAAAAAGGCTAGATTTTAAGTAATATATTTACACAAATCTTTCTCGAAGTTAGGTTATAAATATTCCCGAAGGTTTGTGAAGTTCAGGCTTGATTGGCGTCGGCTAAAACATGCGCAGCAATTCAAATAACAGAAGCAACAAGTTTCAAATGTGCACTTTATTGTCTTTGGCCCATTTCTTCATCACAGCCAGTATTTGGTGTGCTTGTGGATGCGCCGAATCTTCCAGAACTTGCGCCACGTCGCGGAGACTTTCCCTGAAAAGACGTATGCGAGAAAAATAGTTTCTTTTCCTTCCTGTCCTATTTGTTGAGGGGAAAACATGCGAAAAAATAGTTTGTTTTCCTGTCCTATATATTTGTTGAGGGGAAACAAACTATTAAAAACTGATCGTAAGATAAGAAATTTTATCAAATAGCGACGTAGCTTAAGTCTAATATCTGAGTTGCGTTGATTCATATTGCGCCGTACGCAACTTCGAACCAGGGTGCGTACAATGAAGAGTGCGCACCGTGGCTCATTTGCATATTGTATACATTGCTGCTGCGCCATAAATATAATTTCTGTAGTCTCACGGCGGTTCCTTTCCCGCAATGACCAGTTGTAGCACGCCGACGGCAGCTCCCCGCTTTCCTTCCCAATATTCCGGGTTCGCGTCTAGTCGTTCCAGAACGTCAAAAGCTTTGAACGCGTAATAAAACTGGCCCATCTGAAAACAAGTACACGTGAAGGCTATTTGTGATTTTATTTATGAAGCTGTACATGCATTTGCCTAGACATGTTAAAGTAGTATTCATAGTACCAACAGAATGCCATCTCAGCAGTTGCTCTGAGTGAGAAACGGTATATTGCGAGGCCTTATTGTCAATATTCCAGAGGAAATATCCAACGCGGCCACTATTTTGTGGATAAAACTATTTTTAATTCGTAATTTTTGCACATATTTACTGCTGAGTAGCTCCAAACTTTGGAGTTGAACTAAGTCTACTTTTAAAGGTTGACTAATACCTCTAGCCGTAGGTCCATTTAGGGTCTATTCTTACTTGCAGCTGCATGTCCGTTCAGCCGACAAAATGACGAAATAATGACGTCACAGGCGCTGGCTGATCCACTGCACTAGGCTGTTCCTGCTAGTGACGCCATTCTGCAGGCTGAACGGACATACAGATGAAAGTATGAATCGAGCCTTAGCCGAACAAGGCCACGAAATAACTGTCTCACTATTTCTACAAGATCAGAGCATGGCATGACTATACATGTATGGGGGGATGGGGGGACCCCCCCCAAATCGAGGAGCCGGAGGAGACTGGCTGTAATCGACCCAAATACAGAAACGTTCAGTAAAGTGTTCTGGAGTACCTTTGTAGCTACTTCACCAACCCAGAAGCTTTCAAATTATTTATTTATAGGCAAGATTTGACTAGCGTAAAAGGTTGTTAGCTTGAAACGCTTGTGCTGACTAGGAACCTAGAAATTAAAAATCAAAATCAAAATTATCAAATTTAAAAGTCTGCATCAAAACACCCCGCAAAATCAAAATTCCCAATTTTAGACAACGCATCAAAAATCAAAATCAAAATTACAGCAAAACTGCGAAATCAAAATACACCTACTCCAAAGTCTCTGAAACAGCAAAAAATATTTGCAAAAATTAAAAATTCTACTATTTTTTAAGAAGAAAATATATAAAAAAACTTTTCACTCATATCTCCTGGGACTCCAACACCGAGCAAACTGCTCGCGAAGCAAGCATCCTACCCTTCGACCACTGTCCCCTTGAACAACATCATTAAAAAGTTTAGCTCAACATGAGAGTTACAATGTTACATTATGTGTCAAAAGATCGGCATGTTTTTGCAAGATAGTTAATGAAAAGTGATAGAAATGAAATTAAAATAGGTAATATGACCCTGTTTTTATGAATACATCTTTGCATGTATACATTGCTGCAGGCTGCTTATCAAATCTAGCTACATCCTGGACCAGCGGTGGTTAGCTCGGTTGGTAGAGCATCTGGTTCTCAACCGGAAGAGCGAGGGCGGGTTCAAATCCTCACCACCGATGTAGTTTTGCGTTTCGAAGATTGAACGTTGGAAAAGTTGAGTAGGCTGTGAAAACGACCCACCTGCCCTTCCAGTGTTAATTAACATTAAAAATTTGACCTGCCCCAAATTACATAGGATTCAGAGAATCTGAATATAGTATATACGCGGCCCCCTCATACGCGCCACGCGGCCCTGAGGGGGCCGCATAAAAAAGTTCCCAAATGGTAACGTTACCAAATTGGCAACTGGGGCCCAAGCTGCTACCTAGTACATATCTATGTATGTAATTGGGCCCTGCAATGTGGCCCAAAGGGTACGTTTCTAAGTGGGACCCTTTTGCAAACCATCAGCCATTCAGATTTGAGCTTCCTTTTAACTCAACAACAAACAAAATTGTGAGATTACGGTAGCATGCTTGTGGGCTGAGCCTGATTTTAACGGTGGGGAGGTGTCTATGCTGAGGGGGGTCCCTAGTTTCCACTAAGCTGCAATCAGCAATTAGGGGAGGATATTGTGTTATTCAGTTGGTGATACATGAACATAAAGCTTCATATTGAATTATTGTCTTAAAAATTACCGTGTAGCAATCGTTGGCAATAAGCTGGAGTAAGCTAAAGCTCTCCGCAGACGTATCCATTTTCATGTAAAGATCCCAAGCTAGACGTGCTTTTTTGTTGATAATATCTAAAAATATAGGTACCTACATTTTGAACATGATTTCCACATAGAAGAAAATGAACTTTATGCGTTTGTACTTTAGATTAGCAAACAATTTTGATTCTGTAAAATAACGCAGGGCTCGTATCTACGTTTTTTCAATAACTTTACGTAATCTCAGCTTCTGCGCAAGAACAGTGCGTCTGGTATGTTTTTTACCTTTGCAAATATCCGCCAAATAGCGATAAATGCTTTCAGGCCATTTTTTTTACCTATTAAAAATTTACTTTAGCCTAAATCAGTTTTGCAGAACATTCCTTTAATTGTGTTGGTATAACCACACAACGAAGAGTGCTTGCTGTTTTTGTGATTGGTTCTTTTGTATTGTTATTGTTGTAAAAAGCTATTATATTGTTACTGCTGTAAAAGCAACTTACAGCATCTAGAAATGGTGCTGATGTAAACGTAGTCGCGTTTGAATTTTTCGCTTTGAACCAGGATTAACGCCTAAATAATCAAAATCCAGCAAGCCTGACATTTAAAAAAACGTCTGGTAATAAAAATTAGCACCATAAATGTTGGGAAAAAAGTATGTGAGAATTTTTAGAGTCTACCTCCCTTACCGAGTTCATCACTCTTGACTGCTGTGACACATACCTACATTATACTACAGTACCGACCAAAATTACTTGCTGTGCAGAGTCCGAAGTCAAAGCAGAGTCGAAGTCACTTGATTCAGCAGTCAACGTAAATATAGGTACATAACTATAAACGTTGATTTCATAATCAAGTGACTCCGACTCCGCTTTGACTCCGAAGTCTGTAGCAAGTCATTTTGGTCGGTACTGTCCTGTATTAATGTAATCTTTTTTGTGACTTGCTACAGTCATCGGCCGATTGCTGTAGTTTTGCTTTATTAAATTAATTCGAAAAAAGGCCTTATGTGAGGTAGCGTAGCATCCAGAAAAACGGAAATGGGTTTTCGACTTGATTAAAATTCCAATTTAGAAGTTTAAGTTGTTACTTCTTCCGCCTCCGAAACTGACCGAGCGCCGCCAGGGCTTGTCCAATGTTGAAATTTAATAATTCGTCGTTATAGAAATAACTCTGGAAGAAAAAAATTACATTCTTAGTAACTGGAATAATAAAATTACGTTCTCCTATTAGTAAAAATGTCAAAACTAACGGGGTACCAAGAGAACATAATAGTGTCTCACTTTATTTAGAAGAAGAGCGAGACACTCTCGTTTCTGCCTGTGTTATAGCGCAGGCATATGCGCTCGTCATTTCCATGGCGACATGTTGCCGTTTT
>JASANF010000376.1:0-11583 GCA_030248245.1 Trissonchulus sp. WLG1_4
AGCCGCAACACCCCTGCATTGCTCGAGCTACGTGCGTCATAGAGAGCTCGCAAAACCACCATTCGATAGAGAATTTAATGGTGAACAAAACATCATGCGTTGATTAAGGGTCTTGGACCCACCGTTTTTTAGTTATAAGCGCTCAAAGTTGAAAGTTTGTGCAAAACTGGCACCATCGCTTAGGCATAATATGTACTAGAGTATTTACACAGCAACCATGCGCGTATCATAGTTGACTGCTAAAAATAAACTACAAAATCTGCTGTATTTGATGCACAAAAAGTTGACCGCCAGAGTTGCGATCACATATCATAATGAGGCTATAAAGAAAATGCTACTTTTGCGATGAAAAAAAATCAAATTTTCACACTGCTTAATCAAGCATAGGTTTTGTTGTGTGGCAGCCGGACTACAATTGGGCGACTAAATGCAAAGATTTGCTATGTCGGAAAAAACAGTAGTTAGAAGATAGATTAGATAGAAGTTAGATTGACTAGAATAAGCTAGCCAAGCTTTATAGCCCCAGACTGGGCATCCACCACGTGGGGTACCCGAGGTTCACAGTGCGTATCAAAGAGTTAAGAAAACAATTTGAATAGAGCCGCAAAAACTGCGTGGATTGGCAACACTTTAATGCGTCTAATTTTACCAGTACAAACAAATTGCTGAAAAAACTGACTCGCACGTAAACCACGTTTTGTTTCACATTTGAGAAAAACACAACTAACGCGACAACACATAACCCTTTAAACACACACACACTTATTTGTCACCAATGACAATATTTAGTATACTACATTGAATGTTATGCTCTATTTAATTCCCAGTCTCCATCTTACGCTTATCATGTTTCGTCCCGCTTCCGGCTTGGCCCGCAGTGGCCCCCGCCACCCATTTCAACTGTGCGATATTCCCACGGTATCCAGCCCCATCTGGGGTCAGTACAAACACGCCATTGCGGTGCAGAGCCACACTGACTGGATACATTTGACGATTGAAGCCTTCAAACACACACCGACGCAAATGGGGCTCCGATTCTGTCCAAATATAGACCTGAAAACATATAAACACCCATTAGAGTAGACGATTTGTAATAGACTATAGCTGCATATATGGAGAAAATTTACTGGATAATGCGTGTGCAATAATGAGTCAAAGATACGGCGTAGAGAGGGCGCAAAACCGTCATTCGATAGAGAATTGAATGAAGAACACACCAGATTATGGTCTAAAGCTATTTTTATACAACCAATAGTACAACGCTGAATTCCGTCATCTATACTTGTTCACGTTACTCGGCTAGCCGAAAATCTGTCATTTATAACTTTGTATTTTTTCAGTTATTTTGCATTCGATAAAAACCGGCTTACGACCAAGTCTTGCAAACTAATTTAGCCTTCAAGATTTAAGCAGTTGGTATTTCTTGTCTATTTTGTGAAGTATGTAAACATCAAAGTGATTCAGAAGGGCATCTAAGAAGAAGCGGTGAAATATTATTAATGCAATACAATAGCAATATCTCGGACTCTCATAATTCGTACTTTTCCGGACTTGGTCAGAAAGCAGATTTTCAAAGGAACACTTTCGGTCGGTCTCTTCTTTAGTCCCTCTACACTTCCACCAATCACATCACAGCTCTTCAGTTCCAGTTGTCTGTAAAATTAAACTGCTAAAAATAAAATCAAGACCACGGGTTAGATTAACTACACTAAATAAAAAATTAAATAATAAAGTAGTAGTATTCAACGTGTAGTAGTAGTATTCAACGGGAATGGCTTTTGATTTTTTATAAGGGGTTAAAATGCACTATTTCAATATTAACACAAAAATGTGAATTAAAAATGCAAGAACACGTTGCCAGAAGTTGCAGGGGTCTGGGGACGGCAGCCCACAGGTAAAAACTGGGAAATTTTTTTATGTTTAGGCAAAATTTGATCAATTGAATTTGGAACCGTATCGAAACATTTTTTCGACCAGGCAATAATAGCAAAAGTGAGGACTGATGTGTAAACATTCACTGGGAAAAAATTTCGGGCGGGGGGGGGGGGAATTCCGCCCATCTACCCTTCCCTGGGTACGCCCTTGCCTTGCAGATTTCAGAGTGTGCTAAGCTGAGCTTAACTTATAAATTCTGGTGGCTGAGAGTCGGGGACTTAAAATAACTATGGACCTGGCCGTCTTCAGTTGAGGGGGGTACCCGGGGTACAACCCAACTCAACTGAAGACGGGGTAGTGAACTGAGGAAGGTGTACTGAGGAAGTACGGAGTCTTCAGTTGAGGGAGGGTATCCTCCTCCTTCATTTCAAGACAGACACTGAGAAGGACTCTCGCTGATGTGATGAACTGAGTGGAGTACCCCCCCCCTCAAAATCGTGCCGTACATAAAAAGCCTATTTCGCGCCCCGCATTGGACTGAAGGCATAATAGAAAGACTGTCATAATTTTCCTATTATGTACTCTTGATAATAATTACAATTTTAACTAAAATAACGATATATTTGCTACTATTGTTATTATTATGTTTATACCTATTGTTGAAAGTTATGAACCTATAATTTACCTTTCTTGTGGCACTAAGGGCCATTTGGCAGGGGCTTGCAAAAAGACTAACAGGTTAGTAAAACGCGATTCGAAAAGGCAAACTTCACATTTTGTTGATAAAGAAAGTGAAGTTCAGTCCGCCGATTCCGACACTGAGTCAAAACTACACTATTTCTCTTCAAAAGTTGCTTGATGAGTTTGCGGACTTGTTTTCTCCAGTGCTTGCTCAGCTTAAGGGCTCCGGTGCATATCTGACCCTGAAGTCTGGAATATCTCCAAAATTCTTTGCACCACTCCCAATTCCTTTTGCCTTAAAAGAAGGTATAGAGGCATCCATAAATCGCGATGTGCAAGACGAAATTTTGGAGCCAATTCAATACTCTGAATGGGCAGCTCCTATCGCACCGCTTCTGAAGCCGGACAAGACGGTCCGAGTGTGTGCAGACTTTAAATTTGCTCTCAAATAAGTCTTAGAAATTGATCAGTACCCTTTGCCAAGAATTGAGGAATTGCTTTTTAAGCTAAACAAAGGAGAAAAGTTAACCAAACTGGATATGTTTAGAGCATACAATCAGTTTCCTTTAGACGATGAAAGTCAAAAAGCCTGTGTGATAAATACGTACATGGGTCTTTTTTGTTTCATAAGACTTCCGTTTGGGGTAGCGTCTGCTCCAGCGTTATTTCAAAAGAAAATGCATCAAATGCTGACTGGATGCGAAAAAACCGGTCGGTACTTGGATGATATTGTGGTGACTGGCGCAAACGGAATACAGCCTCTGAAAAACTTGCGGAAAGTTTTCGAAAAACTTCGAGAACACGGAGGGAAACTTGGGTTAGCAAATTGGGCTTTTCTTATGGACTCCATTAAGTCTCTGGGTCACGTTATTAAAAAAGACGGAATATACTCAATGCCAATCATAATTGAAAGAATCAAAAGAATGCCTACTCCTAAAGATGTTGGCCAGCTAAAAAGTTTTTTGGGCATGATCACCTACCGTGGAAAATGTTTTCGCAGTCTTTCATCCCTGACAAGTCAGCTGAAGCTTTGCACAAAGACAGTGTTTTGAAACAATTAAAGACGCTCTCATGTCATCGCCGACACTAACTCATCACGACCCGAAGTTGCCTGTGATCTTGGCAGCTGACGCGTCTCAAAACGGACTAGGTGCGGTGCCACCTCACCGGTTGCCTTCTGGAGAAGAGCGCATGATAAACGCAGCCTCAAAGACGCTATCGCATCAGGAACGAAAGTATTTCCAAATAGAAAAAGGAGCATATGCAATAATTTTTGGAGTGAAGAAAACAGCAACGCTGACTGTTTTTCGCGCCTACCATTGAATGAAAAGGAATGTTTCGAAGTTGACTGTTCAGAAGAGGAAATTCACCAAATATATGCAAACGTCGCAGACCAATTACCTATCAGTAATACTGGAAGTGCTACAAAAGAAGACACAATATTAAACAAAGTAATGGCGTATACTATGAAAGGCTGGCCAGCAGAGCTGAACAAAAGAGAAAAGATCTACGTCCGTACCCCGAGCGGAAAAGCCAACTATCCTTCAACGATGATTGTTTTGGCGAGGGTTGATGAATGGGTACAACCCTGTCGACTAAATCACACGTATTCGTAGGTGAGCAACCCCTTAATATATGTAAATACGTATACATATATTCTGTCCTATGAATATGTGTAAGAGTACATCCTCGTGTGAGGATGCATACATATATTCAGCGTTGAATATATGTAAGTATTCGGCTGTGCTAAATTTATGGTCGAAAATTCAGCCGTGTCCTAGTCAGCTGTTGTGGCACGCCCTACACATAGCCGTACTACTACGTCTAGTGGTAGTAAGTAATGCATTTTTATTCCTTTTACATCAGCTATTTTTTCCTGCAGTTTCAGTTTGATTTTGTTTAAAAATTTGGTAAGTTAAACTTTGTGTGATCTGTTTTTTGCATCGCTTTTAACTTGGGCGATTTGCTTGCTAGGTGACGGTATTGACCGCAACATTTCGACCCAGACAGTTATATACGCATCTGTCTAGGCCGATGCGTTTATTTTACCTGCACGCGTGTGTGCGCTGTGTTTGTTGTTGGTGGCCGTGCGTGCGTTACCAGCATGCGCTGGGCTGCTAGGGGGTGGGGCTTATTGTTAGTCGGCCGCCATAGTGGCCGCCATTTTGATTGTTAGTTTCGTTTCGTTGGGTAGCGGTTGGGTTGTTGGGGGTGGGTATATGTGTGATGTATTTTGTATTTCAGGTTGTAGTTGCTTTTCATTTCAGGTTAAACTTTATTTATAGTATACTCAAACCCGAATTATTATATTTATCATTTTGCTTAGGATAGTTTATATCCTATTAAATATCCTATTAATTATGCATTTAATTTTTTGTCCCAGAGATTTTGAGGTAAATGTAAGAAAAAAGTGCAAGAAAAACTTAGTGTTAATAACGACTGTAGAATATTTTAATGTATAGACAGTAAGTTAACAAAAATTTACGTAATTGTGTGAACTATATACTTTATTTACACTTTTTAGCTGGATAGTACTCTTGGCAGGTTGAATAATGCGGGTTATTTTATGGTGGAAGGCTTTCATTTTATTCTCTTTTGACCTTTTTGACTCTGTTTTTTTCTATATTAACCTAACTTGCATTTTCACAGTTTTTAAAATTCGTGTATTTATGAGATTTTTCACTTAGTTATTGAGAATTTTTGGAAACAAAAATATGAGGGTTTTTGTTTTTTTATATCAACAAACCAACCTTTTCTGCATGTTTTGTGATAGTATTAGATTTTTCATTCACGTTGTCGATTTTATTTTGTACGTTCCTGTTTGCATATTGTTTGGAAACTAGGGTGTTTTTGTTTAAAATGAGTGTCATTCGTGGAGCCAAAATTTTAATCTTTGACCAACTTTCGAGTAAAACCGTAGTGTCACTAGCACAGCCGGGTTGATGGTTTTCTTAAAAGACAACTCACAAATAAGTTGAACAGTAGTTGTGATTGTGAACATGGGTACACACCATACTTGGGCAGCTAGCAAAATCTGGTTCTAGAGGGGTTAAGTTGCATTTTTTTTTTGGGGGGGGGGGGGGTGACAATCCCCTCCGAACCTACCCACTCACGCCCATGCTGGGTTTTTTCGCTGGCAAATTTTGGCAATTTCGCAATTTCGCTTAAAATTGTTTTCGCTAAATCAAATTTTTTTTCGCAGACTTACTTTTGTTTCTTAATGCAGTAGATTTCACATTTAAATGTTAATAAAACATTATTCCGTGTATACTGGGTTAAAACTGGTTTAATTTTTACCCTTTTTGGCCAAAATGCACCGATTTTTACATTTGCATTTAAATTTGTGGAGCCGTCCTGAGAACTTTGTGTAATTTTTCACAATTTTCAAAATCGATGCTCAGCCGAAAAAAATTTCAGAAGACCCGGCCAATGACCAAGTTAGGTCTGAAAATGCTAACATTTTGAGACGTTTCTTAGTGATGCCACCTCCGACCCCTATTATACTGTCTATTAGTGTTACTTGCAGTCCGTGTGATAATACATGGAAGAAAATGTGTGTCATTTACATTCACTAGAAACATCAAGTCACAAAGTTGCACCAGTCCGGGCCTAGGGAATCAGATAAAGTCGGAGAAATTTTCAATGGTATTTCAAGCAGGTACCCCAGTGACCTCAAGCGTCACCTGTCCAATAACGTCTACGACAAGACTGGAAGCTAACCTGTCCCAAGTGCGGCGTAATTTGGGGCCAGCAGTCCGCCCTCACCAGCAACCAGAGACACTGTGACGGTAATCGGATTACGAGTTAGAATAAATCAGCGGCTTAATTTTAGTGCGAGCGCGTTCCTAAACTACCGCTGGACTAAATGGACTTAACATGGACGCTTACCATTAAGCGCCTGTACTACTGCCCCAACTGCCCCCAGAAGTACAGGTACCCCAGCGGGCCAGCGGCCTCAAGCGCCACCTGTCCAATAACGTCTACGACAAGGCTGCAAGCTAACCATGTCTCAAGTGCGGCGTAATTTAGGGCCACCAGTCCGCCCTCACCAGCCACCAGAGACACTGTGACGGTAATCAGATTACGAGTTAGAATAAATCAGCGGCTTAATTTAAGTGCGAGCGCGTTCCTAAATTTCCTAAACCGCAAAAGCCTAGAACACCATTTTGTTAATGCCTCTATTCCCAACCGGACTGAATATAAAAACCACAAAAAAGTGCCTCGCCAATGTGTATTTCTTGAGATTTGCGACGGGAAAAAAAGACGGAAAAATCCGAGTTCGCAGGAGGCGATTTTTCATATCTCGGGTAATACCCAACCGATTTGGCTGAAATTTGGCCAGCATCTAGCCGCCCCCCAGGCAAGTACACACACCAAATTAAAACAAATTTGCTTGCATAAATCTTTGTTATTAAAAAATTTCATTTTAAAATTCCGCAATATGGTGTTTGGGCCCTATTCTAGGGTTTGGCGCTATCACGCCAACCCTGACTTAGATTAAATCTATTTTAGTTTGATTTTTGACGTTTTTTGAGCGTCGAACTTAAGCTTAGGCTTAGTTGGGCTATTTTGGACTTGATGTTTCGTGTGTTTTTTAAACAAACTTGAGGAAAAAGTTGAAATTTAAATTTCAACTTTTTTTGACTTGAGTTGAAGGTTTATAAGTTCACCATAGTTACTTAAGTAAAAGTTTACATATTAACTTTTAAACTTTAACACTGCAGTTTCTTAAAGTCTTAAAGCTTGATGTTAAAGTTTGAGTTTTTAGTTTTATGTTAAAGTTTGGGATTAAAGTTTGAGTTTTAGATTTGATGTTAAAGTTTGTGTTTTTTACTTATGGTTGAAAATACGAAATTCTTACTGTTGGACCACAATGTCCAATAGAACTTTTCGTTTTAATCTGGGGCCCGTTGCACAAAAAATTATTAGTTATCAGCTATCAGTAAAAATTTATCAGTTATCAGTGTAGCGTTGCACGAAGTTTACCAGTTATCAAGTATCAGTTATCAGTATCAGTGTTGCACAGGAACACTGATAACTGATAAATTATCTGTAAACCGTAAAAACGTAGAAATTAGCGTTTACTGTTTTTCTAAACTTTTTTTCGTCATTATGAGCATTGATTTAGTAGCATATATTTTCACATTTGAATCAATTTTTGTATCACTTATACAAAGACAATGCTGTGTGGCTGGCACACTGTATGAAACACACTGGAACACTGAATCAATTTTCATGCCTAATATGGGACCAAAGTATGAAACATTTAGGCAAAAAGCGGCAAAATTTTAAGAAAATTTATTAAAACATCGTTTACATACATCAAAAGTAACTATAGTTGCTTGAAAATGCTAATAAATAAAATTTATCAGTGAACGAACAATGATAAAAAATTGGCTAAGATTATCAGTTATCAGTGTTTTGCTTTGTGCAACTGTAACCGGGTATTCAGGCTGTGTCACAATTGAGATAGATCGTCTAGGGCCGAACACCCGATTACACTGGTACAGTCAGGCTGTACTTCACCAGGTTCGCACATTGCGTTGTGACTCTTGACCGACTTAATTCAACATATAAGGACAAGGTACAACTTACAGTTTAATTTATTGAACACATGAGGCAAACACACAGCAATGACTCGACTAATGTCCAACAGCGGCGGCGGCAACTCGGCACTATCGGGAGAGGGAGAGAGAGCGCGGATTGCAGGAGCGGGCCTGAGTGTCTGACTGATCGGCTGCTCTGACTTGCCTTGACTAACTGACTGACTGGCGTGCCGTTTACTTAGCCACAGTTATGTTATTGTTACGCTTGATTGGTTAATTCTACTTATCCAATCGGGAACCAACATTTGGACGGTTCAGCCAATTAGCGATAGCCAGTATTTATGGGGTTTTAGAAACTGAAGTTTTTATGTTGGTTTGGTCTTTGGTTCTCAGGCTCTCTTGACGTAAATTGTGTGGAAAACAGGATTTTACAGTTTTTCATATCCGCAAATAACTTGCTTCAAACATGTAGTTCTTAGTTGTTGTTCGCCCCTACCGTAGGGCGTTGCGACTTAGTTTATAGTGTCTTTTAGTTAGGGCGAAAGGTTTGTCTTTTTTAGAACTTGATTTAGGCGTAAAGAGTACTGTTACAAAACGAACACTGATAACTCACTGATAAATGGGGGTATTTTATTGATAACTGATAAATGATAATTATCAGTAAATTTTGTGCAACACAGATAATTGATAACTGATAATTATTAGTTATTAGTAAACGCCGTGCAACCCAGTTTACTTATAATTTACTGATAACTGATAATTTATCAGTTATCAGTGTTTGGTGCAACGGGGCCCTGGAGTTCTGAAGTTATAGAAAAATAAATAACAATAAATGTTTGTTGCATGGTTTTTTTTCAAAATCGGATTTCATCATTCTGGCGTCATTTTTAAACTCCTGTCGTCATTTTTAATTTTCGTTCGTCAAAATTAGATTATAGCTTTACAGTACCGTTGCGCTGCAGAAATATTACTACATAGCTATCGTTATCTTACAGTAGCGTACCGACAGAAAATATTCGGCCAAAAATTAAAAAATCGGCATCTTTGTAAAATTTGGCGGTTTTTTACGTGAATTTCAGCCAAAAATTGTTGAAATCGGTGTTTTTTGGTCAAAAAAGTTTGGTTTGAAAGTTGAAAGTGAGGAAGAGTGTACGGTACACTGTGTAACATAATTCAGATTTGTGCTAACTAGTTGTGAAGTAATCACTTTAATAATACTAATGTACTACCTCTATTTAACACCATCTTTCTCACCTGAAACCAACTTTCCGAATTTTGAAACTGTTGATCAGCCAAACATCGCCACGGGACGTAACGAAAACGGTCGCTCCTTCACTACAGCGTACGAAATCAATTTTTTCATTCTCTTGACTTTTCCACACCACCTAAAACACAGATGTGCATGAGGGGGTCTGGGGGGGCAAGCCCCCCCCCCCCTCCAGATTCGAAATTCCGGCACAAGCCCCCCTCAGATTTGACCCGTCGGGACAAGCCCCCCCCTCCTTACAACCCCAAAACCGCCTCATATTGCCGTAAAATGCTTTAAAAATGAGCAAAAAGCGAAAAAATCGCTAAAACGATAGGAATTTCGCAACAAATCTCCCATTTTTAGGCAAAAATTGGAAATTTTTGCCTTTGGGACGAAAAATCGGGACAAGCCCCCCCTAAGATGTCGAAAATTTCCCCCTAGACCGAGATCTCGTGTGCATGTATGACCTAAAAAGTTAAGTAAAAGTAATGCATTTTTTCTTTCTGAACAGGTCACGTTAAAATCAGCTACAATATATAGGCAAGGGAGGTATATCAGATACAGTCGAATCCTCTCAAAGTCTTAATGGCCAAAACTATGTTATACAAAATCAATAATGCCGATTATTGTTTAAGAAAAGTACATACCAGTCTTTCATGACCGTTTAGTAAGCAACAGTTTCTATTGCAATCTTTGACAATTCCAAGCAAAACAAAGCACTTGCGACTACATATCTACAAAATCGTTGCACTATTAATTTCCAATAATTGTTAATAAATAATTTAAAATTACACTACAGCGCAACTGAACCTGTTTGGGCGTGGACACATTAGTCCCATCGCTAGCCAAATGCCCCAACTGGCCGCCATTTAGACCAAAAGTCAACAAGAGTGTCTCAGTCCAGACAGCGCTATGGAATGACCCGACGGCACAGCCCAGCACAATTAGACCACGATGCAGCTTGGAAAAGATCACAGGCAGTGGAGACAGGGAGCTGGACAGTGTTCCCGTGCCCAGCTGGCCGTGGCTGTTGCCTCCGCAACCGTAAACCTGCAAAAACAGGAATTTAGACAGTGAAATCAAAGAGCCCATTCATGTACCGAATTTAACGGAGTGGACTTTTTGCTGCCAAAGTTTGGAAACGTGTGACATACCATAAGCTAACATAAGACTGCAGCCTCAATTATTTTGGTCCGAACTCAACTTCTTCCTAAAAGTAGCACTAGACTAAAGGACTTACAAAAACTGCAAAAAACATTAGCGTGTGGAATCGAGTCAGCTTCGTTTAACTGAAAATCAGAGTGCTGGAAATTAAGCATGGCCGCATGGATAACTGTTCGGTGTAATTTCGCTAAAAACGTTTCTCCGATCAAATGGATGGGAATTATTGAAACACAAAATATAATTCCAAACCGATGTTACTCACAACTAAATTCGCCAAACAAAGCCGAATCTGACGATATTAATTACCACTACATTCTGCTACAGAGAAACATCTCCATCATAACAGTATGGCAGTAAGAACCCTGATCCCAATCATACTTGTCCGTTTTGTGTCACAAACAGATTATGATCCACAGCGGACGCCATAGTCTTCACGGCGCCAGGAAGGCCACTCAGCAAGGCTGGCGTCAGCTCAGAATTCTCACTGCCCAGCCCCAGACGACCGCCCAAGCCATGGCCGCACGAATAAACCTGGCCCCCGGCCGTCAAGAACAGCGTGTGAAATTTGGACATGCAAACCTGGAAAACAAACCCTATATTTTGGACATTCACTTACAACAATGTAATGTTGAGCAAAACTCCATGCCTCCATCTTATATTTGCTTTGGAATTAAACTGCGTTCAGTTAACCTCCTTTGTATATTACGCCAGCTAGACACAAAAATTATAGGCAAGTAAAGTAGCTTTTCGCCTTTTCACAATATCATCCATCTGTCATTTTCAAAAAAAAAAATCTAAAAAAAATCCAGTTGCCCATGTTGAAATTAACACAGAGCAGCTATCTACTATTGAATGAAACAGTTAACCAGGCATACCACTCAAAGAATATAACGTTCTCTCAGCCCATTTTTCATACATAAACTGTTGGTCCGAATCATAATAGTGTTCCTGGAATGTCAGTGGTCGCAGCAGGGTTTGTTTTTCTGCTAGGATCAGTTGTAACGGTGTGAGGCCTTCAGTGATCCAAACCACAAGATAACGAGGCACGATTTGCAACAAAAATAGAAA
>JASANF010000377.1:0-11075 GCA_030248245.1 Trissonchulus sp. WLG1_4
CTGGGAAACAGTTAAAGAGGATATGCGTCGAGTCTTGTCCCAGTCAGTGTCGAGTCTGAGTAGCAGCGAGTTACATAGGCGTCTGCAGCGTGCAGGCGAGTCTGTAGAGGAGTATGCACGGGATATACAGAAGCTAGCTAGGAAAGCATATGGAGATGAAGTCAAAGGCACACCACGAGATAGGTTAATGAAAGAAATTTTTGTCAATGGACTACAGAGACACATACGTCGTTTTGTGCTGTCAGCACGCCCAGCATCTTTTGAGGAAGCAGTCGTTAGAGCAAAAGAGCAAGAGTGTTTTGACGAAATGGATAACGGACTACCAGTAAAAACTATTTGTTGGGCACAGCCGGAAAGCACACATAGGAACACACAGAGTACACAGGAAGACAAAGACACGCTGCAGACACTAATTGATAGCATGAAACAACAAAACGAGCAAACAATTAAGCTTATGGAAGAATGCACGAAAATTGTTAAGGAAGCACTATCGTCACGCAATACCGAGCCGAAGGCCCGGTACCCACCCCCGCGTCAGGACCCGAACTACATCCAGCGAAACCGCAGAACTATAGACGGTAGGCCTATATGCAACAAATGTGGCAAACCAGGACACATTCAAACCCGCTGTTTCAGAAATCAAAATCAGACCCGATACCAACAGTCACAGTCTAATCCGACCCCCCAACGCTTCTCAGTCCCACATGGCAACATGGGCACTGCCCGAGCTGTAGCAGTCGAGACACAGCCAAACTCAAACGAATCAAGTGCAGAACAAAACAATTCACGCACTACCATAACACATGAAAATGAAGTTTTAAGGGAAAAGAACCAACGGCTGATAGCCAGGCTTTTAGGCGGTGCAACAAGTGATAATAATGCACATGGGCGCGTGGTGTTACATACCACCGAACAATCTGTTCCCACAGATGCACAGACAACATCAAAGCAATTCATCAATTTAATACGTACAGTCGCCGGACACACACCTATTGTCTATGGTAGGCTTGAAGGGAACCCAGTGGAAATGCTAGTTGACACCGGCAGTTCAATTACGTTAGTGAGACCACAATTAGCATACAGTGCAGCAATTACTCCAATATCGGGCAAATGTTTGTCACTATCGGGGCATTCCTTAGAACTCGTCGGCTCCGCTGAGGTGACCATTGACCTGGCCGACCAAAGTAAGACAGTAACAGTGCATCTTTTGCGAAACAGCCCGTTCGACGTCATGCTAGGCACCGACGTTCTTGCTCAATTCGCGGCCAAAGTAGATTTTCCTGATGGGAAATTAAGCTTACCCAGTGCAAACTTACAATTGTGGCCACCTGCAGCACCGTCTAGCAAACCTGAGGACCAATCTTGCATCACAAGGGTAGCCCTAACATACGATACATCAATACCACCCATGCGTTGCATGCACGTTTTTGCTAGCCTTGAGCATGAAACACCCACGAAACAAGGTATGCTAGAAATTCACCCACAGGTAGAGCACAAGTATTCTCTACTCACAGTTGATGAAGCAGTAACGGTCGATGACCACGAACGCGTCCTTGTCTTAGTCTGCAATGCCACAACAGATGAGGTAGTGTTAAAAAAGGATTTTACAGTTGGTGTTTTTGTCCCATGTATAGAAAATCCAGTTCAACATGCACTGAGTTTCACACAAGGTACAGCAGCTTATACAGATGAGGAAAAAACTGCATTGCTAAACGAAATAAATTGGTCGGAATCACAGCTTGCCCCTCAAGAGATACATGAGTTGAAATCACTCATACGTGAGTACGCAGATGTGTTTGCACGTAACGATATGGATTTAGGCTACTGTACACTAGTGGAGCATACAATCAACACTACTTCGGCAACACCCATAAGAGCCAGACCCTACAGAATGCCTGAAGCGCTAAAAGCGGATGCAAAAAAGCAACTGCATGAAATGGAAGAAAAGGGCATAATACAACCGTCAGCAAGTCCATGGGCTAGCCCCATGATTATGGTTAAAAAGAAAGACGGTTCGTACAGAATAGTAGTAGATTATCGTAAACTGAACGCAGTCACTGTGGGGGATTATTACCCTCTCCCCAATATCACAGAAACATTGGAACAATTCAGTGGGGCTAAATACTTTTCTACGTTGGATCTAGCTTCAGGGTACCATCAAATCTCCGTAGAAGCTAATGATAGACACAAGACAGCATTCACAAGCCCGTTCGGTATTTTTGAGTATACACGCATGCCTTTCGGATTGAAAAACGCCCCAAGCACGTTTCAGAGAACAATGGAATTTCTGTTTGCTGGCCTTGTAGGTGAAACGTGCACAATTTTCATAGATGATATCCTAACGTATTCCAAAGACTTCCCCTCGCACTTGAAAGCCCTTGAGTTAGTCTTTTTGCGTCTGAGAACCGGTCAATTCAAGTGTAAGCTGCGAAAATGTCTGTTCGGCAGACAAAAGGTCCCCTTCCTTGGACACATTATATCAGCAAGTGGAATTGAACCTGACCCAAGCAAAATTGAAGCAGTGGCAAATTTCAAAGTGCCAAAAACCCCCAAAGAAGTGAAATAGTTTCTTGGTCTTGCATCTTATTATAGACGTTTCGTGAAGGGATTCGCAACTATAGCTAGGCCTTTACACAAAATTGCAGAGCAAGATAAACGTGAGTTTAAGTGGACAGACGAGTGTCAACAAGCATTCGACACTCTGAAACAGCACCTAGTCCAAGCACCGATCCTAGTGTACCCTGATTTCAGTCGAACGTTCACTCTAGCAACTGACGCCTCCAATTATGGAATAGGAGCCGTGTTAGGACAGCATCATGATAAAGGTGAAGTCGTCATTGCCTACGCCTCTCGGGCATTGGCGAAGGCAGAAACGAAGTTTTCTACCATTGAGAGGGAAGCGCTAGCTATCATTTGGGCAGCAAAACACTACCGTCCCTACCTGTATGGTAGACATTTTGTAATCTACACAGATCATGCTCCCTTGGGTTGGCTAATGACTATGAAAGACACATCTAGTCGCTTAGCTCGATGGTATTCAGAACTCCAACAATACGACTTTGAGATCAAACACCGAGCAGGAAAACTGAACACCAATGCAGATGCGCTAAATCGAATACCACTTGTACAAGCATATGCAACCAACGTGCCATACAAGAGTCCGGACGATGTCCGAATCGAAGAGTCAGCATTTAAAGAGCCAGCAAAGCAAATAGTATTAAGTGCAGCTCAATACGTCTTAGAAAATGACTTACTGAACCATTGGTACTCGCCAGTGGCTAGCCTGTACCTGACATACGCCCTTTCCACTGGGGCTGCCTTGGTCAATCCAGCCGCTCACATCTCGCAGGCCGATTTCAACAAGTGCAAGGTCGGTCATATTCATCAGGCGCGGTTGGACCCCTTCAACGCCCTGGAGGAACCATTTCACCCTGCTACAAGCGCAGAACTCAATTCTGTGTACGGGCTTCGTTCTGTGAGCAATCACATTCTATGGCTGGCTGAACACCCTCGCAGTTTAGTCCTCACTTTTCTATTTTGGGCGCGATGGATTGGACTGACGCGGGAACAGCAAGCCATAGAAATGGCCAAGCTGGTGGCCATTTCGGTAGGTATTGAGGAAGACACGTACACAGAATTGGGGATCCCGATGGACTGTTTTATCCCTCTCCTCACTATTTATTTGGGCCCTGCCAACCGATGCGCGGCATCCGTGAACTGCAACGTGGACTACTACAACTATATCGTTGTAAATTGAATAATGATCATGCTGTATCTTATTTGCAATTATCTCTTTGTCATGTTTCACAGCTTCATACCTTGCCATGTCTATGTGATTCTAGTGACGATTCGTCATTGAGCGAATCTGATGCTATAGTATATACTGTTCCAATAGCTTACTATTTCCTGTATTATTGTCATGTTCCTTGCCCACTAATTTACTTGAGGTAACGGTACGACGGATATACAACTATTTAGCGCAACCAGCAGCGCGTAATACTTGTATTAACCCTCGCGCCGCTTTTATTGGGCATGTTATCAGCTATTATTCGTGTAGTTCGTTTATTCTACTTTTCTGTATGATTTAATTATGCACTTATTGTTATTATACATTTGACTGTTAGACATGTAATATGTATGTGCTGTAAGCGCATTGACCCGGACAAACGTCATGACACGTCACAGCAGTCGTCCAGCACATCGGAACACAATACCCCACACCAAACATGCATACCATTATCCTTAAGACGGCCTAACTTAGGACAGCATTGCTCCTGCATGTCTCACGTACACACTACCTTACATCACACACATATATTGAACATATGTATGTTAGCGCGTGGACGCGCTCTTGGAAGGGGGAGTATTGTAACCAGCTGTACTGTTACAAAACTAGTTAAACTACTAAACTACAGTAAACCTTTAATTTCCTAATTAAACCAAACTTAAAGAAGCTAACTATCTACTTAAAGTAATTAACATTATAAACTTATTTTAGGTTATTAATGAATGCTTAGCTACTACTATTTCTTAAATCAACTAACCCCCCCGAACGTATTTCTAACTTACATCAGCTCACATGCGGTGCGAGCCAGTGTTTTGACGTCACATCGCAAGCGAACAGCACACACACACACACTCACACACAGCACACACACACACACACACGCACACACACACACACTCACACACAGCACACTCACCTAGCACGCCAATTTTCGGCGGACCCCATTTGCGTCAGCAAATTCCGCCATGACTTAACTGGCCTCTATAAAAGGCCGCTGCAGTAAACTCAGTCAGTCAGTTCGACTCACTTGTTTGCCCTGGTAGGGCGGGTTGAAAGCTCTGATAGAGCTGCTTGAAGGCTCTGATAGAGCAGTGTGGACGCTCTGATAGAGCTGTTTGGAAGCCCTGGTAGGGCGGTGTGGAAGCTCTGGTAGAGCTGTGTTGAGACTCTGGTAGAGTTGTGTTGAGGCTCTGATAGAGCTGTGTAGACGCTCTGGTAGAGCAGTTGTGACGGCGTGTTACGCCGTAGTAGGTTAAGAAGGCGAGGTCGCCTATTGTGTTTGTTTCTGGTAGTTTTGGGCTTGGCCCTTGGCGTGGTACGCCGGTTAGCAAGCGCGGAGCGCTGCTGTATTTTGTCGAGATTCGACTGCCGTTGGCTGTTACGAGCGCGGTGCGCTACTGTGGCTGTTAGTCGACCTTGTTAGCACGCGCAGACGCGCTGCCTTAGTCTGCTGTTTACGAACGTGGTGCGCTGTTGCATTATTGTTCTGACCTATTAGCAAGCGCGGACGCGCTGCTAGATTTTGCTGTTATTAGCGCGGTGCGCTGGGCGAAAGCAATTGTGCTGGGTATTATTTGCGTGCTTTTGTGCTCTGTTTGTGGAAGTCTGTGTATTGTGAAGCAGGTATGTTTTGTCACCTTTTGTGCCTCATATATTAGTGTGTCATCTATATTTACTCATGCAATAAACAGTAATAACTTTGCCGTAGTGTAGTCAGTTTGTGCTCGTAAGGTCACGTTTACGTTCAGCTTAGCTGCAGTTAGTAACTAAATAGGATTTCCTAGTTGGCACCATTGTGCAGCTAGTAATCAGGTTCCTCACTCTATCACTAGAACCTGCAAGACCGGTCAGTTGCTCCTAGGTATATACGTGGTAGCCGGTCACACCTGTACGAAAGGCACATTTAGTTTGGTACTACACTGGCTACTGTTAGCTGTCGGCAATGGTATTATGCTAGCAATCGCATGCTGGCGCAATCAATTTCAACTTGCAGTAATCAGGTTTACCGTGCATAATTGTAGTAGCTTGTATTCTACTGCTGTAGTTTTGTTGTAAAACAATTATAATTAAAAACGTTATATAATTAAATTCTAGCTTACCCGTGGTCGATGCTGTGGATGGTACAAAATATAGCCATTGCTGTCAACCATGCTCGTGTAGGCAAACCCGCCGAGCTAAATCAAATACAGTACCTTATATAAAACCAACTAATCCCCACTTGCCACAAATTGTCACTCTAGTTTATGGGGTATATTCTCGGAACACTAGCGTTTCCTTCGACAGGTTAACTAACAGATCAGGGATGCTTTCCCCCAGCTCCTGGAACTTCTAGGCAGGCTTCAACCTATAGCGAAGGAGCTTTTCAATGCTGTTTCGTACTTAACACGAAAACCACACAATAGCAATCAGAAAACCAGACGATTGGTAATTAAATAAGTTAACTTCATCAGAAAAGTAACGGACTATGTTGCAGTTTCGTAATCACCCACTATTCTGAGCACAAAGTCATTAATCAAAAATTATCACTTCATTGAACTCTCTTGTTTTTACCGGCACTACTATCTAATATAAATCACATTACCAAAAATTACAAAAAGGACTGGCCAGTGATGCCAATTGCCAACCCAATAATATGGATGCACAGACTACAGAAGGTGTGAACAACAAAACTTTCATGTTATTGTTAAAATATTGACAGCCCTCTAACTCTCTAAGGAACTGCGAAGCTTTAAAGATTGCAATAAATACTTTAGATTAAGTCGTGTACTCTTTACAGAATGGTAAAAAAAAAGCAAATCAATATCAAACCAACTTTATAGTCTGGAGCCATTTGCTTCAGTTGTTCAAGAGGAACGGCAGTTACCAGAACACCTAACAGCTTGGCGTTTTTAGGCTAAAACAAAAGGTACAACGTTAGCGCACATGAACACCAGTGAATCACAAGTGGCGTGTTTTAAGGAAATGGTCTTACGGAATCAACTAACAAGTCCCGGCTATATAAGAAGTAAATCTATCCAAGATTCTATTGTAATTAATGTCTGACTAGAAATTGCTGAACCCTGGGGGTGGATTTCACCACGGTGGTATTTAAAAACCATGGTTTTACGTACGTGTGCATATTATGATTTACACATAATTTCATTACTAAATATCAGGTGGGAGAAAACAGGTGGCGTGATTTTTGTCACTACTCGCTGCACCTGTGGGTCGTTTCAGAAACTTCACATAAGTCTTATGGGTCCCATAAAGTCTTACATATCGTTATAGGTGTTTCAGAAGCTTGACATAACTTCTGGATCACCTCATGTTCTCTCATAAATTCATGGTTTCCACCTAAATTTATGGGTAGCCTGATAATAACTACATAAATTTATGTAAAGACTTCAGGCTACTCATAAAATGCTAAATGTGGGTGCCGAGTTTTCTCATAAATTTAGGAGAACGTGAGGGCACCCATAACTCACCTTTGAGCTAAATAATTGGTACAAACCTCAAAAAAAGCATGAAAACTGGTTCGCTGGGTAGAGCATAAAGTGACATAGTTTGGGAAATGTTTTTTTTAAAACTTTATTGAACTTTTCTGAAAAATCTGATTTTAAGATTTTACTATAAAACGACAGCAGCAGGTATGGTGGTAACTGTTATGCGCTTGAATAATTAAATCGACTAACGAACCTATTCATTACTTTTTAAATTGAGATTTTAAACGAGCGCACCCTCAGTACGAAAATCAAACCTGTGATCGTGCTGCTAGGCATCTAATTGTGCGAGCGCGTGTGCGTGCGCATTCCATGCGGTTTTCAGCGAGAGCATATAATTTTATGTGAGAACTTTCTGGGAGAACTTATGGGAAGGTTATGTGAAGACTTCTGAAACACTTTATGTACCACTCGTAACCTTCTCATAAGTTCTCCAATAAATTCAATTTATGTAATACTTTATGTAAAGACTTAAGTAAAGTTTCTGAAACTACCCCTCTGATGCTTGCAATTCGTTTTTTTTGTAATAAAATTGCGTGTTTCTTTGAGTCTCAGGGTTCAGCTTTTTTTAGTAAGACTTTAGTAATTAGAACTATAAAAACTAGTGAAACGCATACATTATCATGCTGCACAACGACTACGGGCATGGATACTTTCACGGCCAAACGTTGTAGCTGAAACAAATAACAACCATAAAACAACTTCCTGCTACGGTATACAGTTGCCTAGTTCTCGGAAATAAATAAAGGAGAAGTTTTGCTAACAAAACACGGCTAGCTGATCTTTGCTGAATATTTCTTGTGCAACTGTGGTTAATGGTGGAGGGAGAGTAAGTAAAAGATACACTTTAGTACTCTGCCGCAGAAAGTGCTGGTTAAAATATTTCAGTATTCATCAGAAACTTACTTTCGAACTTTAAACCTTATGAATAAGCAAGTTCAAGCGTCACTATAAGTAATGCTTAAAAGTTACAAAGTAAAAACAAGTATACTTACTAAATAGACGAAAGTAAGTGATGTCCAGGTTGGCTTGGGGTTCCAATATTTCTGCTCCTCCACTGACAATTGACTATATTCATCACGATAGTGCATCAGTAAGGGATCACTCAGTTTCTTGATATGGTACTAAAAATATTCGGGTACAAAATTCTATCACAACATCTAGCCTGTTTTTTATATAGATCATCTATACCATATTGATTGAATACAATATGCATTGAATATTGATTAGTAATTAACGTTAAATGGCCACAACAATAAAATCATTCGGATCTCTGTGAAAGAAAGTTTACTTGCGCTGACCCACTACAATATAGTAAATGAACACACTAAATACAATACACACCTTCCAGGGTCCTTCCTGGTGCTATTGCGCAACATTATTCTGTTTATATATTATAAACTAACTCTGACTAAATAATTTGCCTTGATTTTCTCAGCCAGGTTTTGCATAACCATCACTCGTCAATCTTATTACATACAAAAATATTTACTTGAATTTTTTCTTGGACATCTGCTAAACTGGAGATGTGAACAAAGAATCCTAAAAAAAAAACCAAAAGGACCTAAAAGTAAGTCCGTGTCAAAAAACTAATATTATGTACAAAACAAAACAGACAATCTGTCGACTGCATCAAATCATCTTAGCTACGGATCGACTGAATCGATATAGTTCTAGGCCAGCATTGAATTTCTTCTCACGTGCGCTTGACTGACAATCACATAAATATGTTATCCTCACAAAAACAACAAAATAAGCTTATTATTCTGGCGTTTGCGTCGATATGATACTATGCTATTTTCAGTTTTTAATGTATTGCTGTAGTTTTTACTGTTACTTTTACAGTACTGTTACTCTCTACTCTCACAGCACTCTCTCTGCATACACCACTGCAAACATCAAGAAGGAAAGATATTACACAGTTTTTCAACCAATACTAAACTGAAACTTCTAGCTATGAAGTAAAATAATCAGTCACCTCTGTTAGAGCAAGCCATCCAGCGCACTTCCCTGAATTCTGTCACTGTTTTTCCAATCAGAAACGTAAATATGCGCACCTAACGAAAAAAATCAAGACCAATCAATATTAATACTAAAACACTTATGTAATTTGATTTGAAGAAAATGACTCTGCTGTATTAACAGTCACAATCTCATTTTAACGATACAGAGCAACTTTTATTACAAAGTATTATGCTACGAAGTACATTATATGATATTACTAATAATAATTCAACCATATAGCCGTGGTTTAAATCAGGTGAAGTGCCACCAAAGAGAAACCACAAAACTGTGTTTCTCCAATGGAATATTGCAAACATGTCTGAGTCAATCTCTAACTTAACGCGCTATAGGACCTACCCTTAGATCTGCGTTTATAGTTTTAAACAGAGATTCGTAAGTGTCTGATGCCCCGTCAGTCAACAGCATGATGATTTTATTACACGGCTTGTCATCCCGGTAGGACGTATCGTTCTAAAACAAGTCAACAAGGAATGGACGGAAACGCTCTACCAAAACACTCTTGTAGGTTAGTTAATGCCTGCTTTACTGAAGTAAATGAAAGTCTGACTTCGGCTTCATTCATAATTTTAGCGGTTCTACACTCAGTTGTCAAAACTACGCACAAACAAGCCACTGAAAAGAAATAATATACGTGAGGGGCGAGATTATTTCACTAGATAAATAAATATCCATAAAAAACGGCCGTGGCGTGGTGGTAGGAGCAGTGGCGGATAAAGGAATTTTTCATGGGAGGGGGCTCGGACCCCGATAGACCCCCTGACCAATAGGCCCCATTTATTTGACATGAGCTAAAATGCACTTAATTGCTATTTTAACGCAAAAAACGACACATATTAACATTTTTTGGTCAAAAACAATGCTTATTATCAACCACAGCAGCATCGAACGTAAAATTAGAGCTCAAAGAACGGAAAATTACTAAACGGTGCGCCGGCAAGGGTCAAGAAGCTAGCCAATCTGCAAATTTTCCGAAATTATTTTGACATTAAATTTTGTATATAATTTACTAAAAATGTCATTATTGTAACAATAAAACTGCAATGAAAGCAAGGAACATTAAGCCAAAAACTTGCAGGGATCTGGGGGCGGTAGCGGTAGCCCCCAGAAAAAAGTGAGGAACTTTTTTATTTTTGCCTCAAATTTGGTCAGAAATAACTGAAACGTATTGGAAATTTTTTCCGTAGGACTATAAAAACCAAAGGGGAGATCCTTGTATAAAATTTCAGTCCGAAAAAATTTCGGGGACAAGGGGAATTCCACCGCCCCGCCCCAGCTATGCCCCTGCTTAGCAGTGTATTAAAGCAATCAAAGAGTGCACAATGCACAAAAGCAAAGAAGAATAAGCCACAAGGTTGCAGGGGTGTGGGGGGGGGGGGGCAGCCCCGCCCCCAGAAACAAATTTGGGGGAAAAATTTTTATTTTTAGGCCGATTTGAGTTAATTGCGGACGTATCGTAATTTTTTCCAGCCAGGCCATAAAAACAATGGGGGGATCCTTGTGTAGAATAAACGACAGGCTACAAGGGCCTAAATAGGCCCCAAAGCAACATGGAGAGGGTCTACATAGTACATATTAATAGTCTACAGTAGGCTACAAGGGCCTAATAGACATCAAAGCAACATGGAGAGTGAGCCTATATAGTCTACACCAGGCTACAAGGGCCTAAACAGCCCCCAAAGCAACATCGAGAGTGCGCCTATCTAGTCTACAGCAGACTACAAGGGCCTAAAAAGGCCCCAAAGCAACATGGAAAGTGGTAATATCTAGTCTACAGCAGGCTACAA
>JASANF010000379.1:0-39739 GCA_030248245.1 Trissonchulus sp. WLG1_4
TTTTATACTAAATAACAAAAATATATACCCGAACATACGTAACAATACTACCGTAATCCATATTTTTGACATTCGTACATAGCGTTTTTGAATAAACAATCAGCTGTAAAGAAGGCGTGGCTTAGGTTTTCGTGCTCGAGTAAACGTCTCTGATTGGCTAAATCTTTATTTCTTATTTCTTAAGTTAAACTGAATTTATCTTTTTATTTCAGAAATAAGGCTAGATATTTCTGAAATAACAAAATCTTGTTTCGACTTTCATATTTCTTATTTCCATAGTGAGAATGCCCTTTTATTTCAGAAATAAGCGCTTATTTCTTATTTCAAGTTTGATATTTCTTATTTCTGCCCAGTGCGAACCGGCCCTTAGGGAAATTCAATTTTATCTTTTGCACAAGCCAAGCCACTCAGCGTTGAGATTTTGTAACTGCCACTTTGGGTTATGGTATAAATAACCCAAAATTAAGCAGAAAGGTTTGGTTTGGGAGGGAAACTTTTGTCTTATCTTATACGCAGTGAAGAATACATGGCTTGCATTTCTGTTTCTTGTGAATTTTAGTTTCGCTTAATATTTTAAATCAAATCTCGTTTGCTTTAGCTTTTCCCTTCTTTCCAGGGTATATATTTTTCTTCTTCCATATATTAGTCCGAGAAAGTTTACAAGCTGAAAAATTTAGCCAAAATTTCGAAACCAAATCTAATCTTCTGAACAGAAAAGACATTACACTGGCGTGCTTCAATTTGATTGGCTGGGCTTGTGCTTGTGCTGGTGCCAGTGTGAACGTCTAGGGGCTGAATTTGTGCTTGTGCTTGGGCCTATTTTGTACCTGTGCTTGTGCTGCTGCAAATGCCACTGTAACCCCAGCCTTAATCAAAACTCACTTTTCGAAGTGAGTCACATTTTTTAGGCAAATCAGGTTCACAAGGTTGGAGTTCAGAAATATTGTTGACGATTGAGTCATTGAATTGGCCCACAAGTTCTTCCATTTTCCGGCTTGTCAGTACACTCTTATTGAGAGTCTGAATTTGTTCCTTCAGCACTGATCCAGTCATTACACAGCCGCAGTGTTTCAAGTATAGGTATGCGATGCAAGACTGGTAACAGGATGCCTGGTCGTATTGATTCACTGGATACAAATTGTGCAAATCCTTAGGAAATAGTTTGCCTTTGCATTCGGAATAAGGTTTCGGTTTCTTCTACAATATGATTAGAATAAAAGTGCATATAGATTTCTATTTTATGTAGGCTAATATCGATATTAACATTATATTAATTGATATATTAGGTCGTGCACAGACAAAATCAAACTTGAGACAAATGACTTAGCACTGCGTTTGAACTGACATGTTTTTTCCGGTTTGTACGTCCTAATTAACGCTTTATTCTCCCAGTTAAGCCTGTTTCACACGATGGGGAAAAACGTGGGGAATCCCCACGTGAGGTGCCCCATGTGACACCCCATGGGGTGCCACGTGGGGCACCATGTGACTCGTGTGACACCCCATGGGGTGCCCCAAGGGGCACCATGAGGCACCGTGTGACACCCCATGGGGTGCCCCGAGGGGCGTCATGTGGTACCGTGCGGTGTCCCCCGGGGATTCCCCTGGGGAAACGTATTCACACGATGGGGCATGAACGAGCGGGAATTTGAATTTGTAGGAGCGTGATCGGTCAATATACACTAATTATTTACGAAGGTTTTACATTGCGTATCAGCATAAGTGATACGTTCCTCGTGCATAAATTACGTGAAAAAATAAGTTTTTTCAAATTTTGTTATTTAATTTGATGTAGTTCATGAGATATGTACTCTTATAAGCTGTGATACACTAACCAGATGTTAAAAAATTAACGCAAGTAAATGAGTTTACGCCCTAAAATCGCCCTTCAAACATTTGTATAAAGTCACGTGACTATCAACACTGCTTACAAATTGGCTGTCGCATGTGGTGCCACATGGAAAAACGCACGGCGAGCGATACTGATTTTCCCCACGTGGGGCACCCTATGGGGTGTCACACGATGCCACATGGTGCCACATGGTGCCCCTCGGGGCACCCCATGGGGTGTCACACGGTACCACATGATGGATGCCCCATGGGGTGTCACACGGTGCCACATAATGCCACATGGTGCCCCTCGGGACACCCCATGGTGCACCATGTGGCACCATGCGGCACCTTGTGGCACCCCGTTGGGTGCCCCAAGGGGCACCACACGCGTTTTCCTCATCGTGTGAAACAGGCTTTAAGCTAGCCAAATGCTATGCTGCTGATAAGGTAACGCCAGCAAACAAAATTTCATTGTTTCCAGTCGAAACTCACTTTAATTTTGCTGGTAGTCAATGACACAAACACTGATGTTCCTGCTGCTGCGGTGAACCCATTTTTTTCAGGGAACGGATATTGCCATGGGTTGTGGACCAGAACCCGAAATCCGATGACCTTCGCAATACCCGGCAAATATTCCTGCTCATCACTGTACAGCAATACGTTCAAGCCGTTGTCGGGTCCTTAATTGGAAATAAGGATACAGTGCTCAACAGTATGTTACGGTGCAGGACCAATAATTCTTCAATATAAATAATTAATAGTAATAACAAGCTCTTCTGCTGAGTGAGAAGTTGTTACGTTGTGAGGTTTGAGTGTCGATATTCCACAGGAAATATTAAACGCGGCCATTATTTTCGGATAAAAGATTTTCAAGCCCATCGTGCTGCTTACATTTACTGCTGAGTAGCTCAAAACATGTCCTGAGAAAAAAAACTGATGAATTTTCTATGTGAAAAGCTTATTTCAAAAAATTGAATCAAGAATTACAGTCGCATTTAAAAAAACTGGTCTCACCAAGTTTCGAACTCGGTTCTTTCGATTGAAAGTCATCAAGCACTAACCACTGTACCACTGAGACCACAAGGTAAGACTTTTGTTAACGCTCCTTAAGCAGAGTTTCAACTTTGGTTGAGAAATTGTGAAGTTCCCAAACAAACAGAAGTGTATATGAAAGTTGACATCGGATAAATAATAATACTGTTGATATGTTGATATCAGAGAAAAGAAATATAATTTATGTCGAATTATGTTTCATGAGACATGTACGCCTCCATACCATTTTTTAATCAAACCATCATTAAATTCAGTAGTTGCATCGTATTCTTTATCATCTGCTATTGTTTCGGTTCAAAAATCAAAATCAAAATTTGTTTCGGTTCACTAGGTGTAATAGATCTAAGTATATTATGTGCAATTTTGAAAATTGCATATCAGCCCGGTTGGCTCAGTTAGTAGTGCTGCGTGCATCTAGAGAGCCTCTGATTTATGATCAGAATGTTGGTGGTTCGATTCCACCCCGGAGCTGGATGTTTTACATTCTACGGCATTTTCAGAGCATAATAGTTCAGCCAAGTTGAACGATATATGATAGAGCTGAGAGGTACCTACTCTTCTAGTGTTAATTAACACTAGAAATTCGACCTACCCAAAATAACGTAGGAGTCAGAAAATCTGAATATAGTATATACGCAGCCCCTGAGGGGGCCGCTAAAAATTATCATTTTAGAAGTAGGTATCTATTATCGAACAAAACCTAGTTATTCCGCCTGAAGGTGAAAGTATTTAAATCATAACATTCTATGAAATGCATGTAAGGCGATTTTGTACGTATGCAACGCCATATGTTTTTCACCATACTAGCTTCTAGAAGCAAGCTTGTTGCGACCGTGAGGGGTATGAACGCGATGAACCAAGTGCCTACATGAGTTAATTTTAACCGATACAAGCTACGTTTCATCAATTTTGTGTAGTAAACTAAACTTCTGACAACATTTTAATGCAGCAACCCGTTCGAATTTGAATAATTTAACTTTGCTAAATGTGCCCCCCTTTGCTGTTAGTTTGTTTCGTCTGTTCAGCAGTCTGATTGGCTATTGGCATTCAGTCACAGCCAATCAGCGTCTAATCAATGTTAGATAACAAGAACAAAAATGTGTAAAAATAGAAACTCTCAGTGGGATTCAGTTATTATGTAAAAACATTGAACTTATTAACAATAAACAACATTGGTTTTATTTTAAAGTAAAAATTTTTGAAAAGTTAAAGTAATGCCACTGTTGCAACTGTGGCTAAGTTAAATAAAGATGTCTCGAAAAGTGGTACTTAGTGGTTGCGCAGTGGTTAGTGCAAATGCCTGGTAAACGGATGTTAGATGCGCAGAATCTCAGTCGGCCATCTGCATTTCAATTTTTTTTTAACTTTGACCGTTTAATTTACATAAACATGCATGAGTATTATAGAAATAATCCAAAAATATTAATGTTGCTAGCTTATATTGATAATTATAACCGTTTCGTAGCGAAAAACTAATCTGCATATTAGTTGAAAACTAATTTGCATACGCAGGTAAAGTGTACTTACGTACAAGACAGAATACCACTCTACAGCTTTGTCAGTCAGAAATCACCCGTTTGTTCATTCGCTCTGTCTACAATATTACGCGCTCAAATATGTCGTCAGACGGTGGCGAAAACCACTCTGACCCCCCGACAGCAGACCCAAACGCTGCTCAAGATATCGCTTTGACGTTGGACGAACTGCTTGGGCATTTGAAGAGAACTATGGACGCCAAAAAAGCGGAGCTTGAAGCGAAAACTTCCGCTAATACCAAGGAGAAGGAGCCCGACTGCCGGTACAAAGGTAACCGAATGCAAGCAACATTCAACCTCGACATCAAGTCACGGATTTCAAAGGTAGTTACTTAAACAATGAGTGTGTATAAATGTCTTCGACACTAAGGCCGGGGTGCTTCTTGAATAATAACTTAACTGTTATAATACTTAATTAACCGTGATACGTCCGCGTAGTAACCTGATTGGTATATACTGATTTTCATACGAATAGTCTATGGAGGGTAGTTTATCAACAAGATAAGAGTCAAAATCAATTAGCTGTTCTAGCTCGCTACACGCCTTTGCTAGTAATGGCAACCTCTAACCTAGTTAGTAGACTCGCTGCATAACCACTACAGCAGTGGCATAGTTATGAAGACTACACAACGCGAAGCTTCTCCGTTTACTGCCCCATATAATTTATAAGGTTATAATTACTTCAGGCTCTACGGCTCACCAAGCAACCAGAATTGTCTTGCCGCGACCAGATCATCGAAATTTTGGAGGACACCAACCGTCGGATCGATGTCCGCATGAAACGGATCAAGATCGCAGACCGTTCCGGCTGGGACGTCGTTGACGAGTATGTGGGCGATGACATTGCTTCCGACTCCGAGGACGAACGGCGCATCCGCTCGGCCGAACAGCGCGCGATGCGGAAACGAAAACGACCGGACAGCACCCAGCCGCCCTTTCGCGGCGACCCCCGCCAGCGCGGGGGACTCTTTCCAACGCAGCAAACCAGCCTTCAAGATCCACGTCCGCTCCTCACCATGCCTATCACCCAGCCAGGGCCCAGCCAGTTTACTACACCAAGCACCTGGTCTGGCCAAAACCAAATCCACACCCAATTTACTCCGCAGTTCCAGCGCCGACCGTGCTATTACTGCGGCAAACTCGGACACTGGGCCAGCGCGTGCCCCGAACGCAAAAAGTAGTAACACCATCCTATCCGGTGAGTATAATTCTCAATCTCAGCTACACAGTTATCTTGCGTTTTTGAAATCTAACAGGACAGAGACCCCATCTGTCAAGGACAGGCTGAAAGCTAATATCAAATTCTGGGAAAAAAAAAGCACCAAAATTTATTTTGAATACTCTCCGAAGGGGGTACGCTATTCCATTTTCAGAATCCCCGCCACCAAAGTTTATAAAAAACAATAAGTTGGCCCATTTAGATTCAGCATTCGTTTCAGAAACTATCGCGGAACTGCTTGAAAACAACCTGGTAGTGGAAGTCGAGACGTCCCTACCGTCTGCAACCCCTTATCTGTCGCCACCCAGCCTAGTGGAAAAAAGCGACTGATTTTAGATCTGAAATACGTCAACAAATACGTAAGAACTGATAGTATAAAATTTGACGACTTGCGCACCGTACAAAAATTTTTAGTCCCGGGCGGGTTCATGTTCGGTTTGACCTCAAAAGCGGATACCACCATGTAGATATTACAGATAACGAGCAGCAGTTCCTCGGGTTTTCATGGGAGCTTGACGGCCAAAATCGTTTTTTCGTTTTTACAGTACTACCGTTCGGTTTGGTAAGCGCTCCGTACATCTTCACTAAAATTCTCCGCCCAATCGTAAAACTTTGGCGCGGGCAAGGTATACCGTTCTCAATTTACCTAGATGACGGATTTGGGTGCGCTAACTCCTTTGATCTTGCCAGTCGTGCAGCCTACACTATCAAGCAAGACATTGTCTCTTCAGGGTTTTTGTCCAACGACAAAAAGTGAAATTGGGTTCCTAGCCAAGAGCTCCTTTATCTAGGCATGCAGATAAATCTAAAAAACTTTGAAATTTTAATACCATACTCCAAAATCGAAAAGTTTTCTGAAGACCTAAAATCATTGCTCAAAGCCCACTACGTAACTCCCAGGCGAGTCGCAAAAATCACCGGAAAACTCCAATCCTTTTCCATAGTGCTCGGTCAAATAGTGCGGCTGAAAACTAGAACCCTCTATGCGGACACTACTAAGGGCGCAGCGTGGGATCAGCCATTTCACCTGTCCGCCCTCGCTATCTCTGAACTTCGTTTTTGGGACCTACAGGTTCCAAAAATAAAACCACGCCCCCTAAAGTCCCCTAAAATAGGTTATAATTGATTTATTTGGAACAAATAATGCACGTTGTGAAACACATTGTTCAACAACGTTTACTTTTGCTGATGTTAACATTAGTATGTTCCTATTGTAAAGGAATACTAAGTTTGCAGTATATGTATATCTAAAGTAAATCATTCATACCAATATATATATTAATCTACGAAAGAATTTTACTCCTTTTAGGTGACTACTTATTACGCGGCCCCTAGGGGCTGCGTATATACTATATTCAGATTCTCTTTCTCTTATGTTATTTCGGGTAGGTCAATTTTCAAGTGTTAATTAACACTAGAAAGGCAGGTACCTCCCGTCATCTCTCTACCTATCTAACTTGAGAGCTTTTCAGCCATGACACAATTCTCGCATCGAACTGCAAAACTGAAAGCACCGGAGTGGGATCTAACCACTAACATTCGGATTCTAAATCTATGGCTCAACCAACTGAGCTAACCGTTCGCTGCTAACAAGGCATCTACAAAACAACAAAAATTTGTCATGGAGCTAATCAGCAGAGCAACTGTATCAGCAAAACAACTCTACTTGATGTTATCTTGAACGTTTTATCAAATTGCATTAATTCAATTGTCACCATTCAAATCTTAGATTCGGCAAGTGAAGATGCAGCTCAGTCGCACACAAAAAAAGTTGTGTACATTAGTTAAGTTATGATTCTATCTAACAGGCTCTCATAGTGCAGCGGTTAGCACTCTGGACTTCTAATCCAGTTATCCGAGTTCGAATCTCGGTGAGACCTAACGTTTTTTAAAAATATAAGTTTTGAAATTTTAACTTGAAAACCTGTTTAAAAATCACCAATTTTTGCTGTTTGAGAGGCTTTCATGCAAATGAACAGTAAATGTGTCTACAAAGTGTATAAGTTTAGTTGATTTAAAAAAATATTTTATCCACAGATAATGGCCGCGTTTAATATTTCCTCAGGAATATTGACACTCAGACCTCACAATTTAACCACATCTCACTCAGCAGAAGAGCTTGTTTTACCTAGTTTTACACAGACTACGCTACTACTTTCTTTCAGACTTCAGGTTTTGATTTTCAAGAAGGCATACCACTCCCAACAGCGGGTTCAGAGACTTTGTACGTAACACATGAGCCAAAATAAGGATGTGGCTTAGAGATTCTGGAAATAGTGTCATTCGGGCACTTTTTTCCTTCCCAGTGACACTCAATTTCGAATTTCTGCACATTATGGGACCATTTTGAACGTAAATCCTCAACCGTAGCATTTATTGAGTACATCGCATTGTTGATAACTACACGTACGGCCTCCTAAAAAGCGCAAAAAAATTTAATAGAAGAAAGTGGGGAGATAAAGGGCGGACAGACGGTAGCAATAAATGGCCTTGAAAGGTTTGAATCACCCATCTTTAATGGCGTTTTCATACTTTATATATATTTTAGCAGTAACTCAACATGAGGTTGACAAAAGTTTATGCAACTTTGTAAACCGCATTATCCGCATCTACTTGCAACTTTAGGACTGCAATAATTAGGCATTATGTTAATGAATATATAATACTACCGTAAATAGATACATTAAATAGAATAACGATAATAACTGTCAGTGTCATACAAGAAACAACAACAATATGTTATCAAGGGACACTCAGCTTCCTGCCTGTGTTCTATCTAGCGCAAGCAGATGCGCTCGTGGTTTTCAGGCCCTAGGCCAATATGTTTAGGTTTTCTTAAACATGTTGAGTTGTGGATGGCCAATCAGAAACGAGCTCCTATTCTGGTTGGCCAGACGCCTGTGCACGTGCTTCAATCAGCACGCACGCATTGCCTGAAAACTGATAAATAAAAAGTAAAAACCAATGTAAACTCAGCTGAAACGGTAATAAAATAGTAGAAAAAATGACATGTTTGGCAAAAAAACAAAAAAATCCCCCACCTGACTGATCATGACAGATATTAACACTAAGTTGACTCTAATATGTGCTGATTGGAGCACATGAGGCCGGCTGCGTGCTGATTAGAGCAGGTGCACAGGCATCTGGCCAATCAGAATAGGAGCTGGCTTCTGAATGGCCATCCACATGTTTAACAAAACTTAACATATTGGCTGAAAACGACAAACGAATCTGCCAGCGCTAGAACATAGGCAGGCAGGAAAGTATCTCACTACACTATTCTACACTATTATGTAATCTTGATATTATTCTAGCTAATCGGTGGAAAGCAAGTAGTCTACCATAGAATGATCCTAAGCCAGGTTCATACTTATCCTTAAGGTCACAGAGACAAGAACAACACAAAATTTGGATCAGCTAACTTTTTTAATACTAACCGCTTTTCAACCTACCTGGATTCATTCAAAAATTCCCCTATATTTGGCTGCAGAGTTTTCCTTTCCAATAAATATGATTGGGCCAAGAATAAAAAAGTATGGACGAGTACTACAAATTTGACTTTAGACTGCTATTCACAATACTTTCTACTTCTTTTGTGAATTCTGGCAAAACCTTTAAACCTAGCCTAGGTATATCTATATAAATTACCGTTGGCAGTCCCTCTGGTCGTGACGTTAAAGTTGCATTTTCGTAACTGATATTTTCGTTTGATTTTGAGTGCATATAATCTGAAAAGTATTTTTCATAGCTAATTTTCACCGGGTTTTCATTGCAAATTGTGACCAATGGAAATTTCATTCTGGATTTGTACTCCACATAAACACTCGTTGACGTTGGATATCTAAAACAATACCATCAACAGTAACTTCATTAATTCGGATTAACCAAATTAGATTAACTGAATTAACTACAGTAACTCGACACAGAATTTTAGTATCTTTCCAAGAATTTGCAAGTTTATGCACTTGACACAAAGGAGAAACAGTGTCCACTTTAAAACAGGTCTCATGCTTCTGTGCTGAATTTTTCCGTTTAATTCAATTAATCTACTCCAATTAATCCAAATGTGTGAACAGGCCCACAGAATTACTATTGAACACAGTAGTAAAGCAGTACACTACAGTGCTAAAACATTTTTCTGCCTTATTTTTTGACGTAGATCCATTATTCGTGAAATGTCACGGTACAGTATTTCTACTTAAAGGTGGCGACAAAGCGACATCTGCATTTAATTTCCTTTGTTTCTTCGTATCCTTTAATCGTCTTTTGTATCAATAATCTATTTATTTTAATTTATTGTATAAATTTACCTATATGTATTAACAACATTCAAGTATGTTTACTTTGGTAACGAAATAGGCCTTATGATACTAGTTAATATTATTGTAAAGAACCCTCACTGAGTATATTGTTGTACAATTACTACAACTTGATAAATCAGGAGAACAAAGGCAACCAGCGTGAACAATATCCACAAGAATCTTCGAATGGTGGTCTCTGCCTTGGATATGTTGGCCAACCCGTGCGTCGTGCTGTTCTCAGCAAAGTCTTTTAGCTGTTCCTTCGTTTTCTCTCTCATATTGCTCAGTCAGTATCCTAAAATCACAGTAGCTATGCACAGGTCGATATGCGGTAACGAGAGTTTACATAACCCTTTAATTGCCAGAGCTGCCATTTGGCACATCACGTGATGAATACCCAATCGGGGGCCATAAAACTTGATTTGTTCATTCTATTCAGCTGAACTGCAAATTGTTTTTTCATAAAGTCTAGATCTTTATATTTAGTGGCTAAATTTTGAATCTACTGCCACACAACAAAACCTATGCTTCCCTAAGCAATGTGCAAATTTAACTGTTTTTCATCGTAGTGTGCAAATTATTTCTCTATCGAATGGTGGTTTCGCGATCTCTCTACGATTCACGTAACTCGAGCAATGGTCAAAAAACTAGAAGGTGTCAGAATCCGGCAGCCTGGAGTGAGATACTCTGGGCATTAAACGGTTAAGGCGGAGCTCCAAATACCTACCATGACTTTATTATCTTATAAGCCTACGCAAAGTTCTAGCTAGGATAAATTTTGTTTCAAAATATTAAAGCCTGCTGCAAAGCTCTGTTTTTGAGTAAATTTCACGTTCCTGCTGCCTTGTTCTAATTTTTTATGACCAATCGAAATTTTCTATTTTTGCCAAATGCACAGTATTTTTGTAACGGCATAACAGAGCGGAACTTTTTTAAAATTTTAGATCTGTAGCTTAAACTGTAAGTAATGATATTGTCGAGGTGCATAATCTAAATGTTTTGGCTCAAAATACACTTATTTTTTTAAAATTAGTCAATTTATAAACGCTGCAGAATTTCACCAAACACAGAAATCAACATTGTCGAAGAAGGTACACCTGCATCCACATATTTTCTAACTTCAAGCCAAATTTAAAAGTAAAAAAATGACGTGGAGGAGAGCTATTACGAAACAACAAATGCTATTGCAGATCATAAAAACCTAAGCTTAGCCCACACAAACGACAGTTCAAAAATTGGAGCGTATTTTTCAATGCAAATAACCGTTGAGAAAAGTTGGAGAAGCCAAAAAGTAGCTAACAAAAAATTAGCTTAAAAATACTGTATTTTTGTCAATGTCGCTCAACGTATTTTGGAAATTTTTTTAATTTTAAAACGGTTTGCCGACACAAACAATTTTTTAAAAAGTTGTAGGCACCTATTCTCTGCGGAAAACTGTTATCAAAAGTAACAAAAGCCATACGCAATTTTTTGGAAGATCAATTTAAAGATTTTACCATATTAAAATTCAGGTCAAAAAATAAGTTAAACAAGTAGACTCCTAAAAGGAATAGGATTCCTTCGTAGAGATTTATACCGGCCTTAAAAAAATGAATAAAGTTTTGGTAATTGCTGGAATGATAATCGAACTTTCTACCTACGGTTTATCAAGCAATGGCACTGACCAGTGACCACTGCACCACTCAACTTTCAAGAAAGATACTTTAACTCAGGCACAAATACAAAGGTGACATTAAACTAAAATCTTCAAATTTTTTCCAATTAAAACTAACTTTGTTTCTTGTTAATAATATGTACTATTTGATAATCCCTGTATAATAAATAAAGACCTACTTTATCTTTACCTGGATTTTGCGTTCAGTTTTTGTGAAGTTGCAAATGTTCTTGTCATCTAATATTAGATGCTCATTGGCTGTGGCTAAATGCCAACAGCCAATCAGACAGTTTCTAGACAAAATAAACTTTGCAGCCAAGGGGGGAAACATGTAGCAAAATTAATTAATTCAAAGCCAGATGGGGGCTACGTTTTAATACTGCGAAAAGTTTGAGCTTTCTACTGATTGATAAAATTTAGCTTGTTTGGGATGTTTTTAGCTTTATTTTTTAGTCTCTGCCCCCCACGGTTGGAACACGCTTATTTCCATAAGCTGGCACAGTACAAAACATACGGGAATGTATACGTACAGGATTGCTTTGCATGTATTTCATACATCGTTATGATTCTAATAATTCCGCCTTCAGGCGGATGATTCTAATAATTCCGCCTTCAGGCGGAATAAAAAACTACACGTCATATATATCAAGCGAAAGCTAACTCACTGATGAACAACCTTTCTTCAAGAGCAAACTATTAAACAAAACTAAAAAATTTTACAGCCCAAGGTCAGTTATTCGGAGCGCCACCTTAACGCCTAAGATGTAGGAGTTATTATCTGAACATTAAATTTTGCTTCACTGTTGAACTCCAGTGATGGCATGACAGTAAAACATAAATCTAATGGACAGATATCACTTTGAGTAGCTCTACATTATCTTTTAGACAGCAGCTGCTTATTCTTAATAAGATTCAGTGTTTAGCGGTAAAGCGAACTTAAAGGTAAACAAGCACGTTTTGCGAGTAAGGTTACACTAATTTTAGACAGTGTTCCTAGCTCATAAAGTTTTATTTTTGTCGTCGAAAAAACGGTAAAGATAACTCCTGACATGAAGTTTGGCAGTTTCAGCCATATTTGCTTATTACTTGCTTATTTCTGTCACTACAGTATGGCAGGGATATTACCATGCAAGCGACTACATTTGCGGAGCATATTGGTCACTAAATCCTTGAGCCACCCTAAACATATGGTGTTGAGCATAACTTAGTGGTTGCGCAGAATATAACTTATGTCTAGGGCTGAAAAATAAGAATAGTATTCCAATAAATTACATCCAGTTTGACGTTTAGGTATTATTAAGCTTTTAACGAACAGTCAAAATTAGTCATTAGTTGTCTGCATCAAAATTGTCCTGAAATACAATTACACTAAAGTGGTCAATTTAGGCAGAATTTTTACAGATTTCAACACTTTTAAAAACACGATGTGGCAAATTTGAACATCCACTGTTGGAAGTATAGCATATTGAGCAAGGTATATCAAAATGGGCACAAACAAGCTCAATCTGCGGCAAAACTTTCAGTAAGTATCAAGCCAAACTTTTAAGTAAACTGACCAGAGGTCAGCTAAAGCCTGTTGTGCAGCGATATTTTCTTGTCTATGTAGTTTTATTAAAAAATTCATAAAGTTTTATGCTATCCACAAGTTTATGGTAAAACAAGACACTAGCAGATACACTGATGTTTCACTGTCGCTGTTTGCCATGCATTGTTCAGCTAAATATGCATTCTTAATCAGCTGCAACTCTGCCACAATATACAGCTGTAACAATAACATTATTTGTGAGATGAATGATTAGGATTATAATGTAACATAGGCCAGTACATTTAGCGTATGCGCCTACTGTGACCACATCTTAAAAACAGTGTGACAAACTCTGACTGGTGTAATTGTATTTCGCAACTCATTGCAAGACTTCCAGATAGAAACATTGACAGCAATGTGACTCACGCGCAATACCTGCACTACATAAACTAAACAAACGCACAGTGAAAGTGATCGCTGATTGCTGTGTAACTTTTGCGGTGGACAATGCAGTGACGCACGCGCAGTTGATCCAAAGTGCACAGCAAACAAACGCACAAGCTTACTGCACTTTCACAGTCCTGTGTTAATCCGCCAAAATCAAAATTAAAGACCTGTTGTGCTGTGGCACAACAGGAATAAGGTTGTGTTTATGTAACGTAAACAGCACGTACGTATGTACGTATACAGGTCTTCTGCTCATTTGCATAATAGTGTACTATGATTCATTTTTAACAACTGATATGCACTCTGAGCAGCTCATTTGCACAGTTTACTATCTAATTTGAACATCTATTTTATCCCTATATAGACGCGCGCCAGTGAAAGGTTAGTCAGTCTCTTTCCTTTGTCCGCCTCTTTTTGTGCCTGCTTCTTCATCATGCACTCGCCTTCCTGTTCAAACTCCTTGTTGCGCGGCCGCCTCAGCGGCCGTGCATACTAAATTCAGTTAAGGGGGTAGTGTCGCGAAAGCAGTCGATTTTGCGCGACTATAAAACTTTTTCAATGAACGATAGGTCATTGTTCTTCATATATTCTAAAAATATTTTTTAAGACAATTATTTTTGCCAAGTTTCAGACAAATTGATAAAGCATACAGTTAGCAGTGAAGTCGCAAAGTCGGAAAAATGATTAAAAATGATTAAATGAAAAATGATTAAATGAAAAAAATGAAGTTAGCACAATTAAAACACTTTTTGTTTAGACTCTTTGCACAAAGTAAAAGCACATATGCTCTAGTTTATGCACACAACATTTAGCGCAAATTGCTTGAGTGGTTGTGGAGTAATGCCTGTTTGAACTGTGAAACTTTGCGTAACCTGTAAAGTACTCACAGCAATAATGATAAATTGTAAAAAATTTAGACACTTATTTTGAAATCAAATGAAAAACGAACCTTCATTTTTCATTTTTCTTATGTGTGGCAAAAAATTGTGCGTCAAACGTTACATGCAGTCCACAAGCTGGCCAATCTGATATCTGGCTAGATTTTTTGAACTTTTATGTCTTTATTGCGTGATGTCTGGCTCACAAATGGTGATTGGTTAAAAATATTGGTAGATATTGGTAGTCTAGTGTCTGGCAGGATTTATTTGACACCATATGGCATTTTACTAGTTTCTCAGTGAACATACAATTTCAAAGCAAAAAGTTCTCATTTTGCAGCCTATGAGCAAAACTGCTTTGGCTACACTACCACCTTAATGCACTGAAACTGAAAATGCATGTAAATCATGCTCAGTTTCAGTGCATTAGTGAAGCATGCTGCACTGACCTAGCGTATCTAGCACACGCGCGCTGTGTGTGTAGCGCGCATAACGTGTGTGTGTACGTATGTAGGTGTGTGTGTGTGTGTACGTACGTATGTATGTGTGTGTGTGTATCTGCATAGCGCGACAGGCTGATTGAGATTTCTCGAATATCGATTTCAGTTACTGATATGTTGGCTTTGGTTTGTATTTTCAAAAAAGTGCCAAAATTCATGAACTCAGTTTCCGGCAAGAACCTTTAAGTAAGCATAGAGTTTGCTTTTCCACGCACATTTGTCAAGGGCCATCGTAAACCTGTTGGGACCACTGATCAGTGATCACTAAGGAAGATGTGCAAGAGTCCCACTCACTTTTATGCCAGCAGTATTATTTGATTCAAAACTAAAGACCTGTTGGTGGTTAAAAACATTGATCAGTCAGTTCAGTATCATTGTAATCGAGTTTAGAAGCAAACTGTATGTAAATACATCTATGTACGTCACACTTTATCACTCAACAGCAAGTTTGTGTTCCGGATAACTCAAGGAGCCTTTTAACTATGGCAAAAAATTTAAACTTTAACTCCAAAAAAAGTTAAAGGTCTTACTTGAACTGTAACTTTAACTTAAATTAAAATAACCTTACTTTAACTTTAATTAAAGTTATTTTAAAAAAGTCATTGATTTTCGGCTTACTTTAACTTTAACTTAAATTGAAGCCTGAGCCTTACTTTAACTGTAACTTTAACTTAAATTGAAGCAATGGCCTTTACTTTAACTTTAACTTTAACTTAAATGAAAATGGTCTGACTTTTTTGCCCTACTTTTAACTAATGTCATCAAGTTCAAAACTGTACCAAAGTTGAAGCTCTGTATTATATATACATCTGCTTCCGAAATTATAAAAAATACTGGCATGCCGCGCTTAATTTTACCGATACGGTAAAATAATACTTGATGTCGTCATGTGAACAAAACTACGCTCGTCAACAAAAGTGCTTGTTTAACTGGTTATCCGCGTCCTTTCTGGCAGCTAAAGTTTTATGCTTAGAGCTTGTTCATTATGCCTGTGCAACTAGATTTATCAATTAAATACTATATAAATCGATGTTTGCATGTAACTATTTATGTTATAATTTCGACATTGTACAAATAAGTGCCTGTAGAAAGATGTCAGAAGGTTTTAGGCACGAGCCTTTCGTGTATCTAATTTTGCTATTAACTCAAAAGTTAACTCACCCAACACCAGACACAGGTTCAGTGTTCACGCTGACGCTCGTAGTCGCAGAAGCCGCTGTCGCCATGATACCGCCAAAAAAGTCCTAAAAAGCTACATTTAAATTTCAGATATTTAAAGCAAATCGTAATAGAATTCACAAAACGTGACTGGCTGGTGGTTTTATGGAACAAGCCCGTTTAGAAATGGTATTGAAATTTTTCGGTGCCATGTCGGAATCATTTGAAAACTACACGATCAGTTTTGTTGCTAGTGGTCCATTTGAAGGCTTTCCACTTGGGAACGTTCCCAAACACACAAAATCCACAACGTCCACACAAAGGCATACAAACATACTTTTACATATTTATTACCTCCTGGTTGAAAATAGTCAACATCACACACACAAAAGGCCACATTCATTCCAACAGTAAACGTTTGTTAGTAACCCAAAACAATATTTAGACGTACTTTTGCTCGCAGCAATTCTGATTATGTATTTTTTTATTTTTACTAGTAGGGCTTTCATTTTGTTATTTTTCCTGTCGCTACCACAGTAGCGACAGGACCTCACATTTGATTTGCCCTAGCGAATTACACGTGTCACGTGTAATCGCTTGCACAACATTGTGTGGGTGTTTGTGTGTAAACTTACCGTTGAGTGTGATCGTGTTTTGTGTGTAAGCTGGCCCAGGCGGCCAGCTAGCCAACTTTTGTTGTTATTGCTATTGGTGTTAGTTTCGTGGGTTACTGTAGGCCCAACAAGCAGCAATTTCATGCAAAATTTATGGAGTTATTATCCATGGCCACGACCAGCCTTGCGGTCTGCACCAGTATCAGTAATTTTGAATGCAAATTATATTCGGTAGAAGCTAAAATCACTTGGAAGAATTTGCTCCAAAGGAAGTTAAACCTGTCGCTACCCACTATATTTTTAATATTCGGAATGGTTTTCTGGCATTAGGGCCAATTTATGCCTATAGCTGTATGTCCGTTCAGCTGACCAAATTGCTAAATAATCGACACTAATAGTTGTCGATACTAATAGTGTAGAAGTTCAGATCGTGGCGTGATTATTTTGTAAGTTTGTCGGTTGAAGGGACATAGGGCTGTAAGTATGAATAAACTGTCCTGTAGGAAGATCCAGTCTTGCAATTTACTTGATTATTTAGGGCAAAGCTTCGCTATTTTGGTAACGAAGTACCAACCAGTAACCAACTGTAAATTTTTGTCATGCCATTCAATGCAAGAATAATAATTTTTTACAACTCGCAATAACCCATAAGCAGGCAAAAATCGGTGAATACAGACTCAAAACATCTTTTAGAATTTTTTTAAACTTTTTTGGGCTAGTTATTTTAATTACATAAGTCATAAGTCTTATATTGGGAATTTTTTGGCAACTCACAGCACAGAAACTGTGTGGCACTTTTCTGACAGGTTTAGACCTAACGGTTAAATACTGGTAAAAACGGCCTAAATCAGGCATAAGTTATTGGATAGCCGCATGCAGAACATAGCCCTTTTAACTATTTTTGCTCGTATTAACGCTACATGGTGGAACTCATACGTGGGTAGTTGGCAAATTCTGGGTGGGGGGAAGTACTAGTTGTTTTTCAATATTTTTGAGCTGCTGTATTTTACTTATTAGTTTTGGGTGGAACTTTGCCAGTTTTATAAGCTAATTGTTTTTTACCTGTTTTATAAGCTACCTAAACCAACTTAAAACTACTTGAATCCATCCCATAGTTTTTGAACCAAAAAATGTCGGGTGCTTTGGAAATAAAAAACACCAAAATTAAATAAAAAACATTCAATTTGCTATTTTTGGGCCTACAGTAACCCACGAAACTAATACCAACAGCAACAACAACAAAAGTGGCCTGGGCCAGCTTACACACAAAACACATAACACAAAACGGTCACACATAACGGTAAGTTTACACACGAACACACCCACAATTTGTGTATCATTCGCTAGGGCAAATCAAATGTAAGATCCTGTCGCTACTGTGGTAGCGACAGGAAAAATTAAGTGTTTTTATTTAATTTTGGTGTTTTTTATTTCCAAAGCACCCGACATTTTTTGTTGCAAAAACTATGTAATGGATTCAAGTATTTTTAAGTTTGATTAGATAGCTCATAAATCAGGTAAAAAACAGGTAGCTTATAAAACAGGCAAAGTTCCACCCAGAACTAATAAGTAAAACACAACTCAAAAATATTGAAAAACAACTAAAGTCTGACCAAAAAATGTATGTATCGAACTTCATTGCTTCATGCTTCATAGCAACTTAGTCGTTTGAGATAAACTACATAATGTATATATCATTCGATAGCACTTAACATAAGCAATAAAGTACATACATTTTTGGTCAGACTTTAATACTTTCCCCCCACCCAGAATTTGTTAACTACCCACGTATGAGTTCCACCAAGTAGCGGTACGAGCAAAAATAGTTAAAAGGGCTATGTTCTGCATGCGGCTTTCCAATAAATGATGCCTGATTTAGGCTGTTTTTACCTAACCGTTAATTTTAAACCTATCAGAAAAGTGCCACACATTTCTGTGTTGTGAAGTGCCAAAAAATTCCCAATATATGCCTTTAATTAAAATAACTAGCCCAAAAAAGTTTAAAAATTTCCAAAAGATGTTTTGGGGCTGTATTCACCGATTTTTGCATATTTATGGGTTATTGCTAATTGTAAAATTTTATTATTCTTGCATTGAATGACATGACAAAAAGTTTACAGTTGGTTACTGGTTGGTATGTACTTTGTTATCAAAATAGCGAAGCTTTGTCCTATAGAACCAAATAAATTGTAAGACTGGATCTTCCTACAGGACAGTCTATTCATACAGCCCCATGTCTCTTCTGTTGTAAATGAGAATTAGGGCCTATGAGACTCGGGGGCTGTGGTGTAGTGGTAGCATGCTTGACTTCGAAGCAGGCGGCCCGGGTTCGATTCCCGCCGCCTCCATTTCTTGCATTCTTTCTAAATTGGGGCATCATCTTTCTTTCAACATTCTGGCGACCGTGACATAGGACGGAGAGGATAGGGCCGGGTCCTCAGGACAGCCCTATCCCCGAACCGTCTTTGGAGGTGGGTTAGGAGCCCCATGCCATGGGTTGAGGTTGGCACTTCAACCCTTTACGGTACTCGTGCTGTGTGCTGTATGACTGTGTACATAGCTTCTCTGTTATGGTCCCTCGGTTAAGGGTAAGCAGGAAAACCCTTAGTTTCGGTTAGGGGTGAACCGGAGAAAACCCTCGGTTTCGGTTAAGGGTGAGCCGGTTAAAACCCTAGGTATTGGTTGGGAATCGTTCTGGGTCGATCGAGAAACCCTGTGGTTGCGGGTGAGCCAGGAAACCCAGGAGTGTGGTGCGATTGAAGTAGGCTTGGAGGCCTACGTGTGAATGTGCTCCGCCCTTGAGCAATCGGGTTCGCCCCGGGAGCATGAGTATCGTCCGAGTATCGTTGCAGGGTCGCAACGATGTTCGAAGGGGGGACACTGTTGTAAATGAGAATTAGGGCCTATGAGACTCGGGGGCTGTGGTGTAGTGGTAGCATGCTTGACTTCGAAGCAGGCGGCCCGGGTTCGATTCCCGCCGCCTCCATTTCTTGCATTCTTTCTAAATTGGGGCCTCCTCTTTCTTTCAACACTTCAACCGACAATCTTACGAAATAATCACGCCACGATCTGAACTTCTACACTATTAGTGTCGTTTTTTTCGTAATTTTGTCAGCCGAACGGACATACGGCTATAGGCATGAATCGGCACTAATGCCAGAAAACCATTCCGAATGTTAACAAGCACTTCTGCTGAGTGAGAAGGGGTTACATTGTGAGGATTGAGTGTCAATTCCAGTGGAAATATTAAACGCGGCCATTATTTGTGGATAGGTGATTTTCAATCCTAACTTTTGCACACATATACTGCTGAGTGGTTACAGCAAATCTGCGTGGTTACAGTTGCTGTTCTTCATCCTTCCGTCTCCTGTGAGCAAGACTGACCTACCTGCCTTTCTAGTGTAATTCAACGTAAGAAATCCGACCAACCCGAAAATACATAGGACTTTCAGATTCTGAATATAGTACATACGCGGCCCCTGAGCGGGCCGCGTAAAAATAAATATATAGTGGGTAGCGACAAGTTTAGCTTCCTTTGAAGCAAATTCTTCCAAATGATTTAGCTTCTACCGAATATGATTTGCACTCAAAATTACTGATACCAACAGTACATAATAGCGTCTCATTCTATATAGAAGAAGAGTGAGACACTCTCCAGCCTGCCTGTGTTCTAGCACAGGCAGATGCGCTGGTCGTTTTCAGGCTACATGTTCACATTCTATGCAACATGTGACTGGCCAATCAGAAGCGAGCTTCTATTCTCTGATTGGCAGACGCCTGTGCACGTGCTCCAATCATAAAACGGGATAGGGATAAAGGTTAATAACTCATTATTTATTCATAGTCTGCTTGTAAAAACATTAAAAAAGGTTTGCAAATACCTTTGGGGATATTTTGTCAAACTTTCAGCGAAATTGATTGAGAAACTTTGAAGAAATTCAGTAAAGTTTATATCTCAAAAGTTTCTCAATCAATTTCGCTGAAAGTTTGCCAAAATATCCCTAGAGGTATTCACAAACCTTTTTCAATGTTTTTGCAAGCAGGCTATGAATAAACAAAGAGTTATTAAGCTATTATCCCAATCTTAATGCGTATCAACGCATCAGCGATTATATACTAAAGTGTGTTACGCAGAGAATCTACGCGCTGATTGGCCAGCCACATGTTGCACAGAATGTCAACATGTAGCCTGAAAACGACCAGCGCATCTGCCTGTGCTAGAACACAGGCAGGCTGGAGAGTGTTTCACTCTTCTTCTATATAGAGTGAGAAGCTATTATGTACTCTTGCTGATGCTGGTGCATACTGCGAGGCTGGTCGTGGCCATAAATAAGAACTCCATAAATTTTGCATGAAATTGCTGCTTGTTTACAATTTGGTCAACAAAGGCCAGACACATTTGTGTATCAGCGTTCAGCATATTTTGGTCAGACATCAGCATTAGTTTATGCTTTTCAAAACAAATTTATGTTGATATGTAACAGAATAGTACGAACTTTGTTTAGTGACTGATATGGACACGGACCCGTAAGTATAAACTATACTTTCGTTAACGATTCCTGTAAATTAATTAAACCATCACTAAGCATATCAACTCTTATCAGTTAATTTCAAGCATCAAGCTTCGCCAAACTATAGTTACGGAGCAAGTGCAACTCTCACAGTCTGGTTTTAGTTATTGTTTGCAGTGTAGACACTCTGGCTTACTATAGTCTGACCAAAAAGTGTATGTATGTAACTTCATTGCTTTATAGCAGCTTAGTCGTTTAAGATAACCCCCATTTTATGTATATCATCCGAAAGCTTTTTTAATGGACATTTTTATGAAATTAAATTATTTCGAAAAATTTGAAGTTAAAAATTCTAATTCAAATAAAATCGATTTTTTCCGCCTATCTACAGGAAACCTAATGTGTTATATATCATTCGATAGCCCATTCTATTCTGCGTCTAACGATGTATACAACATCACTACCTATAGCATGCACCTGTCAAAAATTATCGATTTTTTTATTTCTGAATTTTTCATTGAAAAACGTCATTTTTGGCCCGGTTATTCGCTGTAACTCAGCAAATACTCAACCAAACCTGACAAATTTTGCACCAATAGACGCATTGTGACCTCGCGCGGTCTGTGAAAGTAATAACATTTCAAAATTTGATACTAAACTTTCAATATTTGTCAGGTTTACAGTCGCTTTTCAGCAATTTTTATTCAAGATTAGTTAAAATAATTAGTACCACATTAAAGTTCAGTTATTTAGCTTTCATTTGACACTGAAAACATGTGCTTTTTTTGGATTGAACAAAGTTATGCAGCAAAAAGATATAGCTGTTTTCATTACTTGTTAAAAATTAGTGCTTGATGAGCATGTCATGTGTATGCGTTCAAACATTCTACACGCTGATATGCGCGTATAAACTTTTGTGGGCGCACACATATACTATGAATAATGATTTATTTTTGTTCCTTCAAGAGAAGGAACTATTGTTTTGAAATTAACTGCTCATAGCGTTTAACGCTACTGAGCAGGCTGCATAGCCAGCATGTTTTACGTGTATTTTCAGCGTGGGAGCTGCCTGCTGATTTTTGTCTGCGCATATGCAGAAAAATCAATAATCGATGTACACTGCTGTAACAATGTACTTTTTCAAAATCGGCACCGGGATGTTTCACCAGCAGTATATAACAGTCATTAGAAAACAGTGTTTATCGCTTCTTGTTCTTAGAGCTGAATGCTCAGCTCAGATCAAAGTGTCACTTTTGAGCCAAATGGCTCGTGCAGCGGGATGCTTAACATCCTGCAGCACTTTTTTGTACGTACTACGTATTTAGATTAAGTTAGAAAAAGCTAGTTATAAAGTAGAGTAAGATACGAAGTAGGTATAGCAGCTTACGGTAAGTATGAATAGAGAACTAATTCATTTAAACCTGAAAGGTAGACACCGGGGAAGGAACCTTCCCCCTTTTGGGGCCTGCTTGTTTCCATAACTTTGCTCAATCCAATCAAAAGCACGCGTTTTTAGTATCAAATGAAAGCTAAAGAACTGAACTTTAATGTGGTTCTAATTATTATTATTATAAAAAATTACTGTAAACCTGACAAATATTGAAACATTTATTATCAAATTTTGAAATTTTATGTCGCATTTTGAAATTTAAGACCGCGCTAGGTCACAACGCGTCTATTGATGCAAAATTTGTCAGATTTGGTTGAGTATTTGCTGAGTTACTGCGAATAAAACGGGCCAAAAATGACGTTTTTCAATGGTAAAATCAAGAAAATAAAAGTCAATAATTTTTGACAGGTGCATGCTATAGTAATGGTGTATATATCGTTAGACGCAGAATAGAATGGGCTATCGAATGGTATATAATACATTAGGTTTCCTGTAATTAGGCGAAAAAAATCGATTTTATTTGAATTAAAATTTTCAACTTCAAATATTTCAAAATAATTTAATTTCATGAAAATCTCCATCAAAAATGCTTTCGAATGATGTAACATTATGGGGGTTACCTCAAACGACTAAGCTGCTATGAAGCAATGAAGTTCCATACATACACTTTTTGGTCAGACTTTAGTTATTTTTACGCGGCGGCCGAGGCCGCCGCGTATATACAATATTAAGTTAACGTCTGTAACTAAGACAAATGGCAGGTCTTGGTTTAGCATTTTCTATGCCTACTGTATACGCACAACGTCGTCAGCCACAAAGATAAAACGGTTTCGTGACCAACTGTCTGCTCGTTACGGCAACTACAGCTGTGCAGTGTGCACTGAGCGGTCAATATTGCAACTATTTTTTACGCGGCCCCTTACGTTAATCTGGGTAGGTCAATTTTCTAGTGCTAATTAACACTAGAAGGGTAGGTACCTCGCTTACCTGCCACACATCGACAAATTAACACTTCCCGGAGCTCTCAGTACCTATGTAGCACTGTCAAGAATGCAAAATATGCAACTCCGGGGCGGGTTCGAACCGCCAACATTCTGATCCGCAATCAAATGCTCAATAGATGCTAAACGCACTATCACCTGAGCTAACCGGGCTTGTGAATGATTTGAAATAGTTTACGTACTGACAAGAAACTAACATAATTTTATGTCGTGCAAGCGTACAATTGTAGATATGTCAATTTACAAAATATCAGTTATCGACGTCAACACTATCATATCACTATCATGCTACACTAACACTATCGACAATGTTTTTGTTTTAGACTGTTTGTACGTAACTGTCATTCCATGCTTGGACCTTGAAGAACTTTACATTAGTTGAATTTAACGTTTTTGTTTCAGTGGTCTCGTAGTGTAGTGGCTAACACTCTGGATTTGGAATCTAGTGACCCGAGTTAAAATCACGGTGAGACCTAATATTTTGAAAAATAAATGTAATAATTTTGTTTCAATAAGTTTTTTTACTTCAAAGCATGTTTGCACACAAATTTTTGATGTTTGAGGAGAGGCTTTGGAGCTAATCAGCAGTAAATGTATACAGAATTCGGAAATTGAAAATTGTTTTGTCCACAATTAATGGCCGCGTTTAATATTTCCTCTGGAATATTGACCCTCAGACCTCATAATGTAACCGCTGCTCACTCAGCAGAAGAACTTGTTAGAATGCCAGTCTTTGGATAAGCGCAAGGTGCTGCATGTAGGCAAACGTTTGGTCACAGTGAAAATATGCTGAATCAGAATATACGTTTAGCAAAGTACTACTTTCACAACACATAAATGTGACTTCTGTATAAATTATTTGATTGTATGCTGAAATTTTTCACCACAGTAAAAAATAACTAAATACATAATTATTGGGAAATTACTGGGAAATTAATTAGTCGAACTATTTTTGGCCTTAGTGCGTACAAGCTGTTACCCCTCTGCCTGGAGTACTGCTGTTATTGTTTTTATTCATAAAAAAGGCGATCCGAGCAACCCGCAAAACTACAGAGGTATATCTCTACTTAGTAATATCGGCAAAATTTTTGATTCTATTTTGCGCAACAGGTTTGATTCCTGTTTTGTATTAATGAACGTTAGAAGCTGTTATCAGTTTACTTATAAACCTGGTTACTCAACAACTGATAATTTGTTTATATTACATGGCTTAATTGCAAAATCTCTCATAAACAAAAAGTGTTTATACGCCGCGTTCACAGATTTTTCCAAGGCCTTCGATACGACCAATAGACAATCACTCATCTACAAACCAGCTACCAAAAACATTTCTATTAATTTTTTAAAATTAATAATAAGTATGCTTTCTAAGACCAAATCGTGCGTCAGAGGAGACGAAACTTATGTTTTCGAGTCCTACACCGGCGGGCAACAGGGAGCTGTGCTTTATAATTTTTACATAAATGATAATTACCCTTTTTTGAAATTAGCAATGTAACTCCTTCGAAAATTCACAGTATGCCTATCCACCAGCTTTTTCATGCTGATGACTTAATCTTGCTGGCAGATTCCCCTCAAGAATTACAAAACTCATTTGACCATTTAGAAATTTACTGTCGCCAGTGGGATTTAATTGTAAACCGCTAAATCAAAAGTTATGTGTTTCCGACGAAATCATTACTGAAACTTTCTTACAACCTTTCAATTCAAAAATGAAATTTTACAATTTTTCGGTTCTTTTCAATACGTAAGATTTGAGCTATGCCCTCAAGGAATTACACTATTGTCTATTGTGAATAGTCGCGTTAACATAGCTCGTGCGCCAGCGTACTATCTACAGCACTTAGTAACTAAATTTTTTAATTTAAAATTTAAGACAAAAGTTCGATTGTTCGACACCTCTGTGACCTCAGTCTTGCATTATGGCTGTGAAATCTAGGGTTTTTGACGTGGAATAATAACAACTCATTATCTTTGCACAACCACGTAGACCTTTTAGAGCAGACTCACTTGAACTTTTTGAAAAAATTACTGAATGTAAAAAGTACCACACCAACTGTAGCAGTTTACGGCGACACTGGTCGTTTTTCACTTATTATCAGTCATCTTAAAACTAGCTTTATTAAAGTACTGGTGCAAGGTTTTAAATGAACCAAGCGACTCTCTAATTAAACAGTCTTACTATATGTTTTGCGAATTAGCTATAATAGCACCCACAAAACGCACCTGGGTGTCCTCGGTTGTATAACTTTTAAATTATCTCAATTTACCTGTTTTCTGCATTACACAGGAAGTGACAAATGCACAAACATTTTTAAGCCTGGTCAGAAAAAGGTTAATTGACCATTTTTTGGTAATAGAATGGAAACCAGAAGTTCTTCGGCTACCCAGCCTAGATCTTTACTTAAAATACAAAACAAATTTTGGAATAGAACCATTGTTTTCAATTGGTTTTTGTGAAAAATATCTAAGAAATTTGGTGAGATTTCGGCTACGCTCTCACGATCTGAAAATTGAACGTGGCCGGTGGGATCGCAGAGAATCTCACAAAATTCCACGCGATCAACGTCTATGTAAACTTCGCGACATGGATTCAATTGAAAATGAAGTTCACTTTATCTTGAAATGTCATGTTTTTAATGATATAAGGCCATTTTATACGGCCATTTCAACCCTCAAACCAAACCAATTTAGATACATACTTTGCTGAAATTCTAAGCGAGAATAACTCAATACATATAAAAAACTTAACTAATTGTTAAGCTAATTTTGTAACAATTGCTTTCAATCGTCGCAGTTTTTTTTATCAGCAGCTTAGATTATAATTGACACCTGATAGTTAAATCGGGCCATACATGTTAAAGTTCTTTTGTAATTAAATTTGTATGTCAAACATTATTATATACTGTGTCAACTGCCACCGCTTTGTTTTTCTTTTGTATTCTAAGTTGCATATTAAGTCCTTGTAGTAGAATATTTTGCATAAATGGTTTTCGTATTAAACTATTTCATTTCATAAAAAATGCCTAAAATTGAGCTGATATTCTTCATCCAAATGGTTGATGGGCACACTATGAGTGTTATCGACACTTGAAAAATTGCAATTTGTAAAAATTAAGTTCATTAATATTATGCAAAAGATCGTTTGTAAATTGATTAATAATTACTACAAAATATAACGATGAAAAAAGCTGCGAATACGTAACTAACATCTTAATTTGTGGAATTTCCTTTTGTGTATTGGTAGGTCGCTAATTCAGCTCGATAAGCGAACCCAATTAGCTTAGAGTTAACAATGATAGCTGAATATTTATTTTATTGCAAAATGTTCATAACTATGTATTTTAAATTTTCAAGTTCATGATTTTTCAACTAAAGCACTTTAGTGAATTTACGTGCACATTATTTTAGGTGCAATAATCAGTGAAATGTCCGTGTTTGTTAATTATTTTTTCTTTCTGCAGGAAGGCGACAAAACGTCCCAAATCAGAAATAATACTTCACAAATGCTCAAGCAACTCATGCCAACAAGTAGACCTGTTTAAAAAATAGTGTTATTATATTTATCAGTAAATACATATATTAATTAATAGTTGATAAATTAAATTAGGTATTAAATAAATACCTTTGGGCCGATTCCAAAAATAAATTTAACGAATTAGATTAAAATTTTTTCTGGTAAATAACTTATATCAGTGTTGAGGTAGCTTGATAAAGATTTGCACATTCATGAGCAATGTGAAAAATAATTTGTGTAGCAAAGTGTGTTAGATTTCATAATTGATGTCATGAGTTATTGACGAAACAATTTTTAAATTAATCCGTGTAATCCATTCAAGGAATTGGCCTTTAGTTAATAATAAACGATGTAATACCAATTTCTTAGCTTATAGAAATTAGCTGTACATGTTACTACAATTAAATTTTCAAAACTTTTAAGCTTGACCTCTAGTCTCAAAAACGGACCTTGCTAGTTGTTATGGATAAAAAATTAACTTACAATCTTGAACAGTAAGAAAAAAGTGCGATTTTTTTTTGTTTCAACGAATGTACTTTGCAGTTTAGAAGAAACCATACTGATATCATACCATTATAAATTGACTACGAAAAATAAACTTTATGTATTAACGAAATAAACAGTTCAATAAAAAATTTTACCACAAAGCCCGCCAACATTAGAAAATACCGCCAAAGGCGTGTACGTAGCTTCTTCAGTGTAAATGGTGCAACTAAGTTCGCTATAGTATAGATTGACGCGTACAAAGTTTTGTCGTACAAACTTTGTCACAGAGTGTAACAAAAGTGCCGAAGCAATAAATTCCATGTCTTTCGCTTTTTCCAAGTGAAATCGACCTTTTCCAGTTCCCTTCCAGTCAGTAGTGTTAGAACTAAACTCTCCTAAAATTATGTATTGTACATAAATCTAAATAAAGTATGATAATTTTTTTATTTGATTAATTAAATAATATTATGTAATCAATTATGTAATTATTTTAATTTGGTTTAAATTACTGAAAAGTTCAAACACAGATATGAGCTTTCGCGAAAAGTCTAAATTTAAATCAAAATTTTAAAAATCTTAAAAACACAATGACAGGTGAATGCAAAATGCTTATTTTGACTGTATTTGTGCTTAATTATATTGTTTAATTATCGTTTACTGTTTCTAAATGACTTTTTTGTTTGACAACCATGTCTTTCCTTCTAGCAGACTTCTAGGTTCATAATTCCTTTCAGTTCTGATTTTTTACCTATATCTTATCTACAAATAGTTTACTTACTCCTGTGCTATCAACAGAGCTGTTTTTGTGGCTTGCTCATTTCATGAAATTGTAATTAGAATTGCAGATCTAAGCCAAAAATTTCAAAACAAATTCAGACAAAAGTATTCTTTCATATGTTATAAGCTATGCCCAGCATTAAGCCCAAATAACAGTTACCTCACCTTCACTCCATTCTTTTTCTGGCTGATCATCCCAGCCACCATCTCCTGCATATCTGTCTCTGTCGGAATGGCGTGGCTTCGGTGGCACAAACAACTGCCACAGGTTGTCTGTGTTGTTTACATCAATTTTAGACATTTCGGACAGTTTTTGCAGTCCAGGGATATTCAATAAATCCTCCTAAATTGAAATGTGGGTTTTTGTTAAACTATAGTCGTTTAGACGCAAAATATGTGTATGCGTTTACAAACACAAGAAATAACACTTCTCATCAAACACTACACACCCCCTGCGCTTTTACTGCAAATTGCGTTCTATTAGTTTCACCGTTAAACTGCACCCTTTCCCCTCGTTATGTTTCTTATACCTCCCGTCCTGAGTATGGCTGTTTGAAAACTCTTAGTTTGTTTGGTTATCTAACGATTTGAAGTTTAATGTCAATTGCACTAAAATGCGAAATTGCTAATTTCGCACCTCGTAGATTCTGCTACAGTTATGTCAGTCTAGAGGTAGTACTCTTATAATTAAAGTATGCTCATTTTTTGTTCGTGCCAAATTGGAGTATGTCTCGCCAGTTTGAAATCCTTCACACATTTATCTGATTAATAAGTTAGAACGTGTGTACAAGTTCTTTGTTATACTTATTTTAAATGTTCACTATATTTTCCGTTTTTTATAGCCTAAATCAAAGGGGGTGCCCTGACGGCTGACTGCCTGACACAATCTTTCTGCGGCAGTCACTGTCACATAGTATAATTTAATTTGTTGCATTTCTTATCTTGTTGGCTTTTCTAAGTATTGTTGATTATTTCATTTGTTAATGTTTTAGTTTTATTGTTGTTACTAAATTTTGTTTTCTTGCTGTTCACAATTACCTTACTAATATCGTGTTACTGCTGTTTGTTGGTTTGTTTGTTTTCATTTCCTTAGGCGTAGCGAAACGTAGGCATATATCCCACACAGCGCATTCGAGACCGCTTATTAGCTCAAATAGGTAAACTGAGTCCAAAGTTGAACACTTTTTTAATTCAGAATTGGTGAGTGACTTCATCTTGCTCCACGCCCTTTCTAAATTGTCTTGGTTTAAATTAGTGATAATTTGACAATTTACGTGACAATTTATTTTGTTGATTTTTTAATTCAATTCGTTGTTTTACCATCGCCGTTGAAAACTTCAATTGCCAGGGTGAAATGGAAGTCATCGTGTATCGATCTGAAGGGAACAAAACAGCTACTGGAGTCGGTTTGTACCACAGAGTCTCACAAGCTACGGGGCATTTGTCACTGCAGTTTCCGATTTCCTCAAATATCTGCAAAACAAAGTTTAAATCCAGCAAAAGAAATATAAAGACAAACCTAGCTTGTTTTGTAAAGATACTTATGACCTTTGTATAACGCAGCACGGCTCTTTAAAAGGGCATTTTAAATGGCAATGGTTAATTTTAAGTGAGATGTGTGTGCGTTTGTGTATGTTTTATTCAATGGAATTGTGCTGCTGTATATATGTGAGCGTAAATATATGCGCGCAATGGGTCTGTTACGGCAGCTGTGTTCAATATGTGCTTGTTTGCGGTAAATACATATATATTTACTATACATCAACAGCTATGCAAATGATTAAATTCACTTGCATATTCGACTGAAGTCTGAACGAAAGGCAGTAATAATTGTTGCAGCAAATTATATTGCACACAAAGTTTTGTAAGTTTTAAATTCTGTACACTGGTCTCACATCCTCCACTGTATCGCGTACTTAGTCTTACACATATCCTGTCTGAAACGTTTCAAGCTGTATTTTTCAACAAAACTAGGGACACTTAAAATTGAACGTAATTATTGACATGATGTCAAATATACCAATGTTTTTAAGGAAAATAATCAAGCTTGTAACAATACACTGTGCTGAAATGCATGCGGTTACTACATAACAGCGTTTGCAAACGACAATATAAACAAATCTAACAAAATATGCATTGTTTTAACTATACAGAAACTGCGTAGTGGAGAAAAAGTAACTTAATTAGAAAGAAATGAAACGTGTTGTATCGTTGCAAGACACACTCTTGCAGCTGTCGACGTGATATAAATCTTCCTACGTTATTAGTTGCTGCGCTGCAGATATTGCTTCAGGGAAGAATAGTGAAGGTTTGACATTTACAGGATCATTTAGCATTGGGCTTTGCTTGTTTTTAGTGTTGAGTCATATAAACATGCTGCTTTCATCATGATGAAAAGTTTACAAGATTTCTAGGACTTACGTAATCACATGTCATATTATCTGATATCAGCATATAGTGCATGCTTGTCGTCAGAAAAGCTGACCGAGAAAACAACGAAACTAACTTTGGAAAAGTTGGTACATTGTTGGGAAGACTCGGGCGTGCACGGATCTGGTGGTACCGGTCCGGTATATCCGTCCAAAATGTTTTTAACGTCAGTGGGCACTGTCCCGTTTGGTGCCAAGCTGGCCACTTGTGACCTCAGTATAGATCCGGTCATGATACATTGACAGTGTTTCAGAAAGTAATACTGAACACAGGATTGGTAGCAAGTGAATTGGTCATAATAGGTCGTGCCGTATAGATCGTGAAGGCGCCAGGCGTCTATTAAATTGTTTCGGCATTTCGAGTACGGTGGAGGGATTTTCTTAATTATCAAAATTTTAGTTTCATTCAAACTAAGTATATATTTGAGCTAGTTAATATCACTAAACATACTAAAATCAGGTATCATCAAATCATTAAACCATACCAACTTGGCATCTTATTTATATGGTTCTATTCATGAGAGCCGGGTTCGTAGTTTTCAGTTGTCTTAACAAGGCAAAGGGACATAATAATATTTTATACGAGGGTGCATTTCATGCGCATAGCATGGCGCATAGCGTAGCGCATTTCATGGCGTATTTGGTGGTCGCATTTTATGGCACGTTGCATGCAACCTGGGGCCTGTTGCTCAACTTTACAAGTCTTACAATTGTAACAATTGTAAGTGCAAAATCAGGTGATTCGTTACGAATTCATTATATAAATTCATTACGAATCACCTGATTTTGCACTTACAATTGTTACAATTGGGAGATTTGTAAAGTTGAGCAACAGGCCCCTGCATGCAAATTGTCGTGAAAATTTTCAATTGAAAATTTCTCATGGCGCAAAATCACATTTTCTGCAATTTTCATGGTGCATCAAAGGGCGCATAGCATTAGCGGCCATCAGAAGCACTGGGTTAAACTTAGCCCAGTTTACTTCAATCAAATTTTATTAGTATGACTAAACATAGGGTTCCTAAAACGGGATTACTTAATCAGTATGATTACCAATGATCTTGAAAATTATTCGTAATTAAATACTAAATATCTTCATATTAAACATTAAGTAAAAATTATTGTAATTATTAAATTATTTATGGTTATAAATTACGCGTGTTAATGGAAGTTAGTAGCTACCTAAAATCACGTTAACATCAATTACGTACCATTTGCAAGTAACCAACAGCATTCTAAACTTTATTTTACAAACAGAATTAAATCAAAAATTAAGCATTATACTAATAAGAAACGTTTTTACGCAGAATACTACATAGCCTGCGCCAACGTGTGGAAGAATGCGCGATGGAATTCACCATAGCATACGCCATGAAATGCGCAATGGGATGCGCCATGAGATGCGTCATGAAATGGGCCACGGAATGCGCCATATAGTGCGTCCTGCCATGCGACGTTGCAAAATGCGCCCTCGTGTGAAACAGGCTATACACACATTTTGGTCAGCTGCTGTGAATTCGTTGATGCGATATTTTTGACTGCTTGAGTATATAAGGTTTAGCACACAAAATAAACTTGATATTATTTTAGTTCATGCAAATCATCTTGTAAGTTTGCGGCACAGTTTTCACAACTCTTAAGGATTGGGTACTCAAACCGACAAGGACAAGTTTGAACTGAGCTTAACACCTTCTGTTTTTTCATGGCAATAGGTTGCTTACAACTATTTTTTCTTGAACCAGTGAGACAGCCACCGAGGTACCAGCTCCGGCCGTGAATCCAATCTTTTCCGGAAATGGGAACTGTTTATCGCTGTGAACCAAAATACGGTATCCAACCACACTACCAATACCGGGCAAATACTCTTGTTCTTCGGCATACAGTAACAAAGACAACCCACTTTCTTGACCTAAAATTACAGGAGATTTGCTTTTATGTTTAATTTAAACGACCGCAGCGGCGCAGCTTTTGCAGTTGTTGTTTAAAATTGCTGGGTAACTCATCTAAACTGTTTTTTTGGTAATGGCATCATATTTAAATTATCGGTATCAAATCAACAGTGATCAGTCAAACCAAAAGCATACCAGTAGACGTGGCTGAAGCCGTAATGTTATAAGTCACACACGACCCAAAATGGGGACTTTGCACAAACGTCCTCTGCACTTCAGTAGTTGAACATGGTTTTCCTGCCAACTGACATTCAATTTCGTTGGCCGTCACATTATGAGACCACTGGTCGGCGGGAACCGTCGTAACGTACATAGCGTTGTTGATCATTGCACGTAACATCTCCTAAATAAGCATAGTTCAAATATACATAACTATTGACGAAAATTTTACGTCTGTAATTGTTTAATTAGCTGACATTAAATAATTTGGAGAATTAGACACTTTGCAATTAAAACCTTCAAAAAATATGGAAATTTTTGGCAAATTTTCTGCTCAGCAAGAACTCACTATTGAAACTGTCACAGTAAAATTAGCCTTTAGCAATAGTATTATGATCGATTCATACCTACTTGCAGTACTGTATGTCATTCAGCCGATAAAATAATGACGCCACAGTTAATTTACATTATATTGGTGGCGTGAATATTTCGTAACTTTAACGTGACGTAACGTTAAACATACATATGGCTGTCACTATGAATCACCAATTTTTTAACAAATTTGCCCAAATACTGAGACCTATTTTTACCGTGGGTAAATTGGAGGGCCGTGAAGTGAGTGTCGCATTGACATAACTCATGTTTTCATTTGAATTGACTTCAAGATACTGTTCAATTACGTCGAAGTGGCTCAATTTTACAGGATTTTCATTACAAACAGTAACTAAAGGAAATTTCATAGACGATTCATACTCCACGTTAACACTGGTAGTCGTAGGGTATCTATAAAGTATACACAGATAAATTATTTTTGCTCAAAAGCATTTTTCTATTCATGTAATACTTAACCCGTTCATTCATAATGTTGCTTCAGAACAACAACTAGCACGATCTCATACAAATAACACCTAAAAACGCAATTACCCCCTTAACTAGTAGAGCGCTTGCAGTTTATGACCGGATCAATTACCTTCTGGATCATTTTGATGCTGTCGCTGTTTCCCTATTTATAATCCGAGTCTGCATTGGTTTAAAAAAGAACAGTATGCACTGTCACACAAAAAATATTTTGTGAATTTAAGTTTTAGTGACAGACGTACCAGTTATTGCCTTTTTTCGACATATCTATAAATTGAGACTAAAAATACTGTATGCACAAAGCATTCTTCATTTCATATAAAATTTCAATAATAGAGCTTGCTACTTGATACCTTGGCTTACTAAACTGCAAACCAATACGGTAGCTAGTCTTTACAATGGAATTCCATAGCTTGGTGACAATATTACATAGCTTCAAAAAAACATTAGTAATTTTGTTCCTTCTTTGTTTTACAATAGCTTTAAAAATATATCTTAAAAATTGTATGAACAGTTATTCTCACTCAAAGTATGCTTTTGCCGTAAGTATTATTTGATAAATTAGTAGCACAAAAGCCAGCAAGGTGACCACAATCCAGAGAGACCGCCTTAAAATATGCTTCGATCTGACGATGTTTCCAATTCCATGCGTTGTACTATTTTCAGCGAAATCATTCAAATGCGCTTTCGTTTTGTCCTTCATTTGACAAAATTTCTGAGTTCTTCAAACAAATACAAATTTTTAAACATACATACTACCGTTAAATAATATTAACAGTTTTATTAATGTTAAATTAAGAATAATTTGGAAATTTTATTTCTATTAATTTATTTCTAAAAATGTTATATAATTTCTATTTATATGAATGTTAAATTTAAAATAAATTAGGTAGGTTATTTATATTGATATTAAATTAAGGTTTTCCAGAGCTCTATTTATATTTATATAAATAGTCTAGTAAATATAAAAACTCAATATTAATATTAAAATGCAACGTACTTTTTATAGTCTTTTTTAATATAGCAAGACTAATACAATAGCGTTGAACATATATGGCATATACTTGTGCAAAAATTGATAAGCTGTATTTATATTAATATTAAAATGAATTTTACTATACTTTTGACATGAGTTTTAGAAAACTTAGAAAGCGTGGATATTTGCGAAACCTAGCCAAAGGGCGGGGTGTGGGAATGAGCGAGATGCACTCCAAAACATTTTTCCTCCGTATTAGCATTCTATAGAGAGCATATTCTGCGTAAACGTGTAAAGCTCGGCCCCTTGAGTTTTTTCAGGCACCTCCCATAATTTTTTCTTTCAAATTTGCTGTTGATTTTTCAACATTGTTTGTATATCAGAAATGTAATGTTTGCAATCCTTGTGCCGTTTTTCGTTTTTGACACCTAAAGTTAACAGAAATTGAAAAGACTTGCAGTTTTTTACTTAAATAAAATTTAAATTAATTTTTACTTAATTTTATCAGGCGTAAATATCTCATCAAAGTCGACATGTAACAATTACTGTGGCATAAATTAATTCTAATTGTATAAACTTATATTTTTCTCCGAACAACTTCAATAAACAACCTCCAGAAGTAGAACAAATTCTGTAGAAGAAACACTTATTCAAACTAGTATGTACCTTTTGGTTGAGTACATATGTTTAGCAATATGGTAACGTGAACTTCAATAACAGAAAGCTACTTATGAGCTTGTAATTACGGTAATGCAACCTAATTATAAAAAGTTATGACAATTAATCGCCAATAGTCGCTCGAGCAGCTGGAATTTCAGATAACGCAGTGAAGTGAACCGAACCAACTTAATTCTTCAATTATCATTATTACGAAAATTACCGTTTTCATTTTTTTGTCAAGTTTGAGCTACGCTGGCATGTATCCAGAGTAACCAACATTTGCCATTGAACCTGACCAATGACCATCCAAATAGTTTTCAAACTATGAAATTCAAATAGGGCAGGAATTTAGTGAACTTGCAACAGAAGTCTTGTTTACGCAACTGAGTTTCAAAATAAGTCTTGAATAAGAAATAAAATCAAAAGCTTTTGAAATACCTATGTAAAATCATCTACACATCTTTTCACATCAATACTGAATGTCACGTTTTTACGCGGCCCCCTGAGGAGCCGCGTACTACATATATTCCTACGTTATTCCTGCTGCGCCACAGCGCAGCAGGCTTTTTTAGAATGAGGTGTGTAGAAATTAACGCGCAACTTAGTGAGAGTGTTTTTTATCTGTGAAATCGAGTGGGTGCATGTGAACATGGGTGTTTATTTGAAATGTTTCTGTGCCACCGCTCTGTTCATTATCTACGTGTCATTGTGATAGTAGTAACTACAGCACGTAACTACGGCTGAAGTAAACACAGTCCGATGCTTATTTTTACATTAGACACAACACAATGCAAGGGTAGCAGTTTCAAAATTTTTCTATTAATTAATACTCACATCACCCATTCTATATCTTCCTCTGTCTGATTACATCGTAAGTAAAATGCAGTGAAATTTTAAATTTCACTGCTCTCACACTCTTGGGATGTTTCACATTGTTCCGCGCAGTTCACACAAACCGTAGTTTAGAATAAATGTAAAATTAAATTTATCATTGGCACGATGTCACAAACTAGACCACTGCTTAACAAAAATGTGTAGGTCCACAATGCAGTGTTATGACAAGCGCGGCGTGGGTGATCACTTGCAGCGTTTGATTAACATTCAGTGTAGAACAAATGCGAGTGGAATTTTGCCTTGCTATTTCTCTTCACAGTTGATACAATCGGCAGCTTATTTAGACTGCCTCAACATAGTCGAGCGGTCCAAAAGTGTTATTTTTAAATATTATGTCCAAACGTGTTATTCTTAAATATTATGTCCGAACTGTTAGTTAGATATTATGAAAACACTGAAATCGCAAGTTTTGAGAAACGTAACTGTAACTAATTACTGTCGATTTGCTTGAAATCACATTTGCAACCCCCGAACACAAGAAGATGTATTTATTTTTCGAATTTTAACTTTTCTTATTCAGCCATGTTTTCAAAATCGTAAGCCGAAAATTTGCGTGAATATTCACACGCAGTATATTTTGTTCTCATGCAAGGGTTACTACATTATTTCTCACAAAATTTACACCACTGTCTACGAAATATCGAAAAACTTCAGTATGATCAAGTAGTACACAAATGCTAACGTTTTTAATCTTCCAAAATTTATTTTACATTTATCTAAAATTTCATTTGCACCGTGTAAGTGCCACTGGCTTGCGAGGGTATTTCCGTGACAATAAAAAGTTACCTGCAGGTAAAGTTAGGCTAACTTTACCTACAAGTAAGGTGAAGGTAAAGTCGTATTCTCAAACATTGACTAAAGCCAACGTGATAGCTATAGTTACCTTTAATTTTTGGGCCAGAAAACTGCTTTATCTTCTTTAGCAGCTAAAACTAATGTATTGTGCAAATTTTTAACCTCAACCGTCTACGTTAATCGTGTTTTCAATTGTAACTTTACCTTTACCCACCTTTTGCTGGCTTGGGCTGTGATCAAATTGTTTGCTCACCTACACGTTTTACTCCACCAAATATTCTTGATGTTACCTTTACTTCTGTGCGTGAATGCGTTACTTGTGTTGATGTTATTCAGCCTCTTGGCTCTTCTGATCATGGGTCTGTTTGAGTTAAGCTGAATTCCGGAGAATCCTATGAGCGGGCTAAGCTAATGCGGAATGTCTTCAAAATGGATCGAGTGGCCATTAGTTCTAGTCTTTCTAATGTTGATTGGCCATCTCTTTTCTGGTCTGCTCGTGTTACTAATACTAATAATCATATTGTCGAAGTATTTTGGTCTGTGTTTAAAACACTTATTCATAATTTGATCGATTGTTATGTTCCTGTTGTTAAATTGAAACCACATCAAATGTGTTGGCCAACGTCGTTGCTCAATCTATATAACCAGAGAGCTTCCGCATTTAAGGCTTGGGTTAGAGACATGGATTATTTTGCATACTTTGACTATTTGCGACTAACTGATATGTTTGATGCATCTTTACATGACTTTTATTTAAAGCGTGAGCAGATAATTGCCAAGTCTTCTAACACAAAACTGTTCTATAGGTATGTAAACCAAAAAGTTAAACCCAAGTGTGGCATACCTGTTTTAAAATCTCAAACTGGTGAAAAAGCTGTTTCTGAAATAAATAAAGGCAATATGCTCAATGCTCATTTTGCGTCGGTTTACACTGCAGACGATAATTGTCAGTTTGTTTTGAATAAGTCTGTTCTTATTGAAAATGGTTGTGATATGCATTTTGATAATTTGGATTTGGATATTTACGAAAGCCTACTTTCGTTAAAAAATTCAATGGTGACTGGACCCGATAACATTCCTTATTTATTTTATAAAACTTTTGCTGCTGAGCTTGCTTTCCCAATTTTCTGGATCACTGATTTCTGTTATCGTCTGGGTTACTGTCCAAATGACTGGCGTAGTGCAAATATAGCTGCTATTTTTAAAAAATAAAGGATCTCGGTCTTCACCTGATAATTATAGAGACGTTTCTATAACGTGTGGCGCTAGTCGTCCTTTGGACTTTTTGTTAAATCGATTTTTGTTATCCGCCTGTAATCAATGTAACTTTTTGCAGAAAATCAGCATGGTTTTTTATCCAAAAGGTCAACTGTCACTAATTTGTTATTAGCAACGAATTTTCTGTCGTCTTCGTTGGATACTAGAGAATCGGTTGATATTGCTTATATTGACCTTAGAAAAGCTTTTAATAGTGTTAGTCACTCGAAACTAGTAAAAATTCTGACTAACATGGGGATTGAAGGAAAATTTTTGAGCTTGCTCAAGGCTTTTCTTACCGACCGTCGACAGAGGGTCAAGATAAATGATACTGTTTCTGAATGGACTGTTGTTACTAGTGGTGTACCACAGGGGTCAGTCTTACCGTTATTTTAATAATGGAATTTATTTGTAATATTAATATTAATATAAATACAATTCGTAAAATATTTTTAATTTAATATTAATATAAATAAAGCTTGCAATTTATTTTTAATTTAATATTAATATAAATGCGATTCCTGAATTATTTTTAATTTAATATTAATATAAATAAACTTCTCATTTTATTTTTAATTTAATATTAATATAAATACGAAAATTTTCGATTTTTAATATTAACATTAATTTTAATATTAATATTTCCAAAATTATTGATTTTAGCTAGTGCTAAAAACACAGACATTGCAAGCAAATGCAATAGTGTGCACCCCTGTCATAAACAGTATACTTCAGTGACGCTATAACGTTCTCGATGCACTCGCTTCACTTTTACGTTTCAACCTTACTTCATCCTTCGTCCTCTTGTCGCTCAACACTATCACAGTTCTACCACATTTCCTGTTTAGCTTTACAGGTGTGCTACCTTTGTGGTTCCTGCGTTTCTGTCTTTTTGTCATTGTTATTTGTCCTTGCCCTCTAAAACTGTCCCTAAGCTGCATGTCCTTGTGTTTGCTTGCTGTTTTGCGGTGACTAATTTTTACTCCAATGGAAAAGAAAATGACGTTGAAATAGTGGACAATCGCATGAGAAGCGAAAAGCAACACCACTAGAGTCGAAACAATAACACGGAGGGAGTTTGTTTTTATTTTAGTGACACCCACAACAATAATGCACGGGGGCAAGATTTGGCACCCCACGTAATAAATAGTGAATCCGGGCTATGAAACTTGGCTAGTCTACATACTCTAGTCAACTACATAACAAAATTCGCAGGTTTTTTCTGGAAGTTAGGTAAGTTCTTTGTGTTAAGCATCCAAATATTGGACCAATTCCCACGCATGGACAACTCCTTAAGGCTACGACAAGGTTAGGGCCAAGTATATCTAAATCAATCGCAACTTATTGACAAGGAAATCAAATT
>JASANF010000380.1:0-60522 GCA_030248245.1 Trissonchulus sp. WLG1_4
CAGCAGTTTTGTCGCCTATTACGGTGCGGTAAACACCAAAGTCCGATGTTTCGCCCTTCTGCATTCGCTACGACAGCAATAAACGAACAGCACTTTTGTTGACGAAAGCAAAGTGATAAGACCCGAGGAATGTTAGTATTATTTTACCGTTTAAATAAAATTTGCCGCGGCCAACGGTCATGAGTTCAAAGCCAGTGCCATACAACAGCAAGAACCAAAAAATAATTGTGGTGCCATCCAGCAGCAACTATTTAGTCGTGTTGTCATATCCTCCAACGGCCAGTTGTTCATACTGCAACACGGAAAGATATTACTACAAGTTATATTTACTCTGCAAGACCTGGCAATCTGATGATTTGGCATGTCCAGTGCGGAGCTAGCAAAATTTCTTGCTTAAACGGCATCACTGTGTTTCAGTGTTTCGACGGTATCATCATTCATTCGTTCAGCAGCATGTCAGTAATTGTCTTCCACTGCTGTCTGTCGGATGCTATGTCGTGACATACGCTAGGAAAATATTTGACAAGGCATAGAATCTGAATGCCATTGCTGTACACTAGAGTTGACAAGATGTGAAATTTTTAATTCAACTGGTAACTACATTGATTTGACACGACTGACGACGCTAATTGAAGCTGCGGTAAATCGCTGAGGTTGAACCTCTTCTCACTTCGAAGTTTTCACATGTCAGTTTTTTTGGACTTCATGGGTTGACTGCTGTCGACCTCATTGCATCTGCACAAAATCGTGCTTCGGCCTTGTGAGAGCTTTCCGTGCTACGATGCGCTCACTTATCATAAGTTACATAGGTAAATGTGCAAAAATGACAACTGACAAATATCAATCAACCAGCCTGAACTCTGAATGCACAATGCAGTGATACTATTATGCAAACTAGCGATATGTCAGAGATTTGAACGGACCTAACGCATGTGTCGATTATAGATTTATTTACACACGCATACGCACACACACACACACACAAAACACCCTGCATTTTATAGTAACTGCTATGCCTGCATCACCGACTGGATGTCAATGCACTGAAACTATTCATGATTTACATGCAATATTCGTTTCAGTGCATTGGCTGAAATTAGTATGCACGGCCGCTGAAGCGGACGCGCAAAAAATATTTGAGGTACAATGCAGAAACTGCAATATCACACAATAATGTTACTTACTGGCATTCTGCCGCAAAAAAAACAAGAAGAAAAATTTACTTAAAGTCCGGTGTGAGACCTCCACTACCAATGGCAGCACTCACTCAACAGACTTGTGGCTACACAGACATTTATTTGGCCATACTACACTATAGGTAGACAAATACGCAGATTGACTCAGGTGACGTCACTTCACAACCTGTGACAGTCAGTGTATATTACGTAGAAACGTACGTTATACCGGTCCAGATCAGTGGTGTCAGAACTCATCTTTTATTCAGTCATTGAGTGTATCCACGGCAGGAAATTGGGAATTAGCAGTGGGGAGGGAAGGGAAAGGAGAACTTTGCAGGTTTACAGCTGCGACAAAAACTGCTTGAGAGCATTCCAGTTTAGTTCCCATTCTGGTTGCTGGCGCTGAGCGTTCACCCCTCTGATGATATAACATAGCGAAACACCGCCACGTTTATATGGAAATTCGTCGGGGTGGCAACGATGCGCCTACAAATACCGCTACTGGAAATGACTCGTCTGCTGCGATTTTCCGAATGTATCATCCTTGACTATCTAACAACAGAAGGACCGAGCCGGTAGGACCATTGATGTCCAAAAAGGTCATCAGCTGTAAACTCGATTTCTATCGAGCGAGCTCGGTATTCTTTTAGAAAATTGTTCTTTGCAAGCACTCACGCAATGCAATATCACAAAAATCAAATGAACAATAATAATAAACATAACAATAAATAACAATAAATAAGCATAAACTATTTCCGGCAGTTTTTATACGCATGAAAAAACTAGAATGATAAGCATTTTTGCGTAGATATACCAATTTGAGATGTACGTACAGCTGCAGATTTAAAAGTCGCGTATGAATATGTAACTTTTCACTTTGAAAACCCAAAATGATTAACAAATCATAAAATGTTCTGTTTTAATACACGTAGGCCCGTATTCACATACTAAGTGTTATTCACACACTAACGCTAAGCGTTTGCTAAACGCTAAGCGCTTAAGAATGCTTTAGCATGTTAGAAGTCCAAGTTTGTGAATAACATTTAGCGCTTGAATAACACTTAGCGCTTATAAGCGCTAACACTAAGTGTTGTGTAAACACAAAGTTTAAGCGTTAGTGTTAGTATGTGAATGCGGGCCTTAGTGTGCTGTGCTCCATTTGTGAAAAAGCCTACACGGTTTAAGCTATGAGATTTGGGTTAATTAGACTTTCTGACTGTTATGCGAGAACTCTTACTTTCTGCCTTCGGACTGAACTATACGATCACTTCCTTAGGTTCACTATCAACACGTTACTGACAATATAAAACATACGTTGCGAATTGGGTGTGACGTTTAGGTACTGAATGCTTTATACTGCGACAATACAATAGATCACTGACTTTACCTAACTTCCTGACTATATCGGATCTCTCAACTCAAACTCAGCTCAGTGGGTTAGAAAATGTTTTTGGGGGGGCTCCACCCTTCGAAAAGGGAACCGAGTAGCTACAGAAGACTAAACTACAGAGATCCGTTTACATAGGTCACCTATGGATCCTACTCCAACCTCGTAGTTAAGCTCAGTACTTCTGTTGGCTAACTCAGTCGAAATGCTTACGATCGCCGAAACGTACGTAAACACAAATACAGTATGAAAACACTAACAGTACTACCTCCACGGCGATTGTGTTTACCTATAATTCTACTGATTTCTCACTGACAAAAACAAACCCTTTCAATTTTGACTAAGTTCTCGCTAACTCTCAATCCACGTGTGAGTAACTCAAAAGTTTGCCTTTCCTATAGCTTCTACTTAAACCTTCACCTTCAACTGGTTTCAGGGGATTTGCACTGCACGGACAAGCTTTTCTGCTCTGCCCGTCGTGATTCGGGGGGGACACCAAGGCCGAGGATAACTAGGAACTTATACCCTGTTTCAGATGCCTAGCTCAACTCTGACGCCTGCTTTTTCGGTGTCAGGGGACAACTAACGGATCAACTCCCCAATGCTATCTCAGCAACAAAACGTTCATTTTACTTTTTGACTAACGACTCAAACTATACCTAATACTTGAAACAGTGTGTGACCGGTGTAAATCGTACGTAACCTGAAAGAGATAGCATTAATATACCTAACAACAAATCGTAGCTACTGATCTACAATCTTAAATAACGTGCGTAATAGACTTTGATATGTGGTCAACTGGTTCAACCGCTAAGGACACACAAACAGCACAGAACACAAGATAATCCTGAAAATCCCTACACTGGAATCGGCACTCTTCTAGCCTAACCCTTTTAGGCTAGAACTGAAACTGCAATAGGTCTACAGGTCAACTCAACAGGTCTACTAGACGCTCTATCCTAAGGGTCAGCCTAGGCTATACTCTACCTAGCAACTTCTAAAGCACAACTAACAATTTGGGGATCCTCGGTGAGCTGGACTGGACGGCACGGAAGGCCGGACGGCGGGAGGCAGCGGAGGTAGGCACTGGGGGGACCTGGAGGCGGTCTGGCGAACAGCGGCAGCGGACGGACGGACGGCTGGCGGACTAGAGCGGACCGGACCAGCACGGCGGACGGCGAACGGGAGGAACTGCGCGAGGGTCGGAGGCGCAGCAGCTGAGCGGCGGGGAACGCGGGTAGACGTGGCGGACGGCTGGCGAGAGGGGGACCGGAGCCTTAATGGGCTGAGCCGGACGAGCGGGGACACGAGCGGGGGGAAAGGAGCGACACGAACCGGGGGGCACTGGCGCCGGGTAGCGCACAAGACGGGAAAACGCGGGGTGGTGGCGAAAGCGAGCAGACGGCCGGGCGCACGGGCGCACGGTCGAAATAGGAGCACTGGGTGGCACGGGCCGGACGGCCAAAAAGGGGCGAATAGCACTGATAAATAAGCCCTGAATGGGGCGCTGAAAAGAAGGCAAGATACGGCGCACTGGGCGTTGACAGTTCAAATCAGATAGGCTCGCTCGGGTTCAAAAGTTAAGTCGGAAGACTGAATTTGGTTAGATATTTGTTGAAATATAGCAGACTACAGGACAGGGGCAATAAATGGTCAAAGATCAGGGGAGCAGGAGAGAGCTACTTTTGGAGGCCGACTGACTGCGGCTAAAATCTACAACCTGACTGACCTAGCTACAACTTGGGGGGGCGGCTTTTTCTTTGAGGTGCTTTGCGGAATCTCCCGATCCCGAAACTAACCAATGAGATGCGGCTGTTCTTAGACCCGCCTACCTACACTTTTAAAAAAATCCACTTGAGGGCTGGGGGGTCGAAGGCTGATGGCCCTCACACCTCGATACCTAATTCCTTTTTAATGGCCCTTGATTCCTGGTGGGGTCAGGTATCATAAATCTTTCTACGCCTTCTTGGGCCTACCAGAAAAATTAAACACTTGAGTTACTGTATTGTGACAAAATTGGGAAAAACACGAACCATGAAACGAAAAAGGAGAAAGAAGGGGGAAATAGGGGGGAAAGGGAAAAACATGACTAAAAACCAAATTATTACTTAACCACTTCGTTAATATTACGTATTACTAAAATATATATTTCATTACATACTGTGTGAACTTAAGACTTGACTGCTGTACTTAATTATTGTGCATTATGGGCTGCAGACCCATTCAAAACTTGACATGTACGATCTACCGTAATCCTCTCACTAAACTTAGGGTGAAACTTAAGGCTTTCTTCTGCTCCCAAAAAACATAGTTACCAATACTGAAAATGTTCGAAAAAGTGTCCATCATACAGATTACTAAAAGACGAATCAAATAATACCAAGCATGAATATTGAATAGATTACAATTAATAATTACTGAATTACAACATTACAAAATTAGGGTCTAAAACTGTTCTTTTCACGCCTACGATTCAGCTCAAATTCGACTAAACTTCACAATCTAACTTCGAATAACTTCAGTTATATTACTCCAAACGACTTCAAACTTTCTACGATTATTCACTACTTTATGCTCTGCAATTCCGTATATTTCATGTTCCACAAAACCAAAAAATTACTTGATTATAAACCGCTAAACTTCGCTAGTTACTTCACTTTTAGCTTCCAGCTAGCTCGCCAATATCTGGGCTAATGCTATGGCTTAGCAAAGATATTGTTTACAAACAACTATCCGGCTAGCTTCTACATTCTCAGGGGGGTTTTCAAATCACTGCTTAATTACCGATTGAAACTCACGACCCTCAGAGACAATACGGACACAAAACAATACCAATAATCATTATTAATACAGGGGCAATTATTATGACAAACGGCTTCAATTATAAACAGGGAGCAAAAGGGAAAGGGGCAGATACTGGCTTAGGACATTATTACTTTTTATTCGTACTTTCTTCTATGCTAAACTCGTTCTATCCTTCAGGGGGGGAACTTAGGGCTTACACACTTGACGATTAACGGAATCAGGCGCTCTCGTACGGACATAGGGGGGAGAATTGGGGTTTAGGGAAATATGCAAAACGGAGATTCCGCCTGAGAGTCTGGCCTCATTCTGCGCCACGTCTGACCGCTAAACTACGTACTCAAATCGACCAGTAGCTCACTTCTTGCAGCTACACCAAAATTGTACAACCAAAATTGGGCAAAACCTGTACCAATCAGGGGGCTCGTTAACCCTGTTTTATTACACATTTATACATGCAAATTAAGACAAGGGCCCGAATCTACATACTAAGTGTTATTCACATACTAACGCTAAGGGTTTGCTAAGTGTTAGCGCTTAAGTATGTTTAGTATGTTAAAAGTTTAACGCTGGTTTGCACCAATGGCTGTCAAGTTGATTGGCAATCACTCTAAATGGCAGTTAACTCCCAATCTGTTTGCTGTCAGTTTGATTCGCAATCACACTTGTTCTGCACAAATGTCATTTGATTGGCAATCAGCTGAATTCCAACTGATTTCGATCCTGATTGGCAATCAGCTGAAATCCAACTGATTTCGATCTTGATTGGCAATCAGTTGACAATCAAACTTGACAACTAGTTGATAGCAAAAATGTCACGTGCAAGACAGCTGACCAATCAAAATTTTTGAAAATTAAAAAGTAACCAATCAAACTGCATTACAAAATCGACACCTTTTAATCGTTTTTTTGCCGTAATCAGTACAAAATGCGCTTGCGCTGCATTCTACGCGGGTTTTGTTGGATATATAATTTGCTAACTTATACAAATCACCAACCCGGTTAACTCAAAGGGCAGTGTGCGGAGCATCTGATCATATTGGGTCGCGGATAAGAGTCGCATCAGTGAGTTAAAAGGGGCCGGAATACAAAATCACAGGTGCAGGAATGATTTCTTGGGTACTTGTTTGGCCAATAAGGTCGACATAATCAAGAAATTTGGACGTTTTTTACAATAAAACACCGCTGATTCCAGTTAAATGTGATCTAGATGACAATCAAAATTTTTACAGTTGGCTGTCAACTTGGCGACCAATTTTGATGGCCATCAAGTTGACAGCCATTGGTGCAACGAAATATTGCTATCAAAATGATTGTCAGTTAACTCCAATCAGCTTGATTGCCACTTGACAGCCTTTGGTGCAAACCAGTGTAAGTATGTGAATAAAACTTAGCGCTTATAAGCGCTAACACTAAGTGTAAACACTAAGGCCGTATTCACATCTAACACTAACGCTTAAACTTAGTGTTTGCGCTTATAAGCGCTAAGTGTTATTTACATACTTAGTGTTCATTTAAGCGCTTAGCAAACACGCTTTAGGCCCGTATTCACATACTAAGTGTTAATCACATACTAACGCTAAGCGTTTGCTAAGCGCTAAGCGCTTAAGCATGTCTAGCATGTTAAAAGTTCAAGTTTGTGAATAACACATAGCGCTTATAAGCGCTAACACTAAGTGAACACTAAGTTTAAGCGTTAGTATTAGTATGTGAATACGGGCCTTAGTGTTTCAATTTTGTATTCACAAACTTAAACTTTAGTTTTTGGCTTCGAATTAAGCACTTTAGTTTAGGGACCTCTGGAGCTCCCTAAGCGCTGAGCGCTTAATTAGGCGATGGTGTGGGGGAGGGGTAGATCAATGGGGGAGGTTTTTGGTCGACAAGGAAATGAAGGGCATGCAATCTAGGGTATATTAGTGACATTTTCGACCAATTCATCCATTTTGCTCTTTTAATTGTTAAAAATAAAAAATGTGCTTCTTTGTTCAAATTCGTTTTTTGTACATTTTTGAGTAGAGCATATTAATCGAAGTAATTATTCTTCAAGAACTCCTTTTTGAAAATTTATATTTTTTACGATATGCCCCCTTAAAAATATAGCGCCGAGTTTTATTTTTTATCGAATCCAAGTAGGGTTGTTTCAGTTATAGAATTATTTTCAATTTCAATACCATTATCAATTTTTTGACTAATTATTTTCAATTCCAATACCATTATCAATTTTTTGCCCAATTGTTTTCAATTTCAATACCTTTATCAATTTTTTACCCAAATATTTTCAATTTCAATACCATTATCAATTTTTTCTCGAAATATTTTCAATTAAATTTCAATGTTTGAAATTTTTTCAATTTCAATTATTTTCAATTTTTTAGCGTAACTGCTGAGGCATTTTTTAATAATTAATATTATTATGGCTGTTTGCAGCTGTTCATCTATAAACAAAAAATACTCAAAATTACACGCACCGCGACGCACCTCGGTACTTGAGAAAACAGACTCTGAAACGTGGCTTTTTGATCATCGCTAGAGTTACGAGCGGCGTAGAGAGATCGTAAATTCCTAAAACCGTCATTCGAGAGAAACTGTAATGCAGACCAAGTTTTTAACTGCAAAGTTTGTTTTTTGAAAGCGTGAGGTCAAAACAAAGCCGACAAGATAGACAAAAGTTAGCCCAAATATAAAGTCGTGTGTGGGCACCTCACTAAACCTAAAAGGTAGAAAATTGGTGCCTGAGAATTTGCGGCAACACACAATTTTAAGCGTCAGGGGATAAAGATAAAGCATAACAATAAAAGTAATCAAAATCGAACTAGAGACTTGCTCAGTAAACTAAAGCAAGCCCCAATAAATTAGTTGATAACAAACTAATTTAGAGTTGTTCTGTTGGGCCAAGCCAACACTCAAAAATGAACGAAAAAATTTTTGACCCCTCCCCCTTGGCGGTGTCAGGTGTCAATTTTTCGATGTAAATCTTCGGAAAATTTAAGTTCGTGAAATATTCCCGGAAAAATTAACAGTTTGCAACTGGTGTATAGCGCAAATAGCAGGGGGGGGGGTGGCGTTTTCGAGCTGTACAGTAAAATAGCGCAAATAGCGCAAATAGCGCCTAGGGGGGGGGTGTAAAATCCTGTGCAGGTGCACGCTTACACGCGACATCTACCTGAAATTGAAACTATACAAACTGTACTTTCCATTTCAATATCAATTATGCTGGCTTGGTTGACTTCAAGGCATGGCAGGAACGAAGTCTTGTCTGTATGCCTGTTTGTGCATGTAGCATGTGTTAGTGAACAGCCACGATTGAAACGTAATTGATAATGAAATTGCCTATTTTCAATTTTTATTTTCAATTGAGCGTAGGTCTCTTGCTCTTCATTATCAGCTTGAACCTTTGTCATTGTAAACAGATTACGATTTCTTTAAAATACCTTATTAAATAAACTTCGCAAATTTTTTAAGAAAAACCTCTCCTTTTAAAGCCATTGAAACGGCAAAATCTCAACCAAACGCTTTCGGCAGTCGCATGCAACTTGCAAGGTAGACCCCTGACTATAGCCGCTACACTGAACGAAAGTCAGACAAAATGCAGCTATCGCCAAAATCGCCAGTTTTGCAAAACTGGTGTGAATTTTTTCCGGGGGAAATATTTGCACCGGGTTAAATTTTCCGGGGAAGATTTACATCGGGGAAAAATTGACACCGTGACACCGCCAAGGGGGGAGGGGTACCAAAAATTTTTTGTGCTGTTGCATGTGTTTGAGGTGTTGGGCTGTGGCCCAACAGGAACAACTTGATTAACAATGTAGGTTTGGTTATTCAAGTCTAATTTAGTTTGGGGCTTGGCTTTAGTTTACTGAGCAAGTCTCTAGTTGCGATTTTGGATTACTTTTATTGTTATGCTTTATCTTTATCCCCTGACGCTTAAAATTGTGTGTTGCCGCAAATTCTCAGGCACCAATTGTGTCTAGTGCTCTTTTAGGTTTAGTGAGGTGCTCTCAGCATTACACGAGCTTTAGTATTTGGGCTAACTTTTGTCTATCTTGTCGGGCTTTGGTTTTGACCTGCACGCTTTCAAAAAAACAAACTTTGCAGTTAAAAACTTGGTCTGCCATTACAGTTTCTCTCGAATGACGGTTTTAGGAATTTACGATCTCTCTACGCCGCTCGTAACTCTAGCGATGATCAAAAAGCCACGTTTCAGAGTCTGTTTGCTCAAGTACCGTAGGTGCGTGCGCGGTGCGTGTAATTTTGAGTATTTTTTGTTTATAGATGAACAGCTGCAAACAGCCATAATAATATTAATTATTAAAAAATGCCTCAGCAGTTACGCTAAAAAATTGAAAATAATTGAAATTGAAAAAATTTCAAACATTGAAATTTAATTGAAAATATTTCGAGAAAAAATTGATAATGGTATTGAAATTGAAAATATTTGGGTAAAAAATTGATAAAGGTATTGAAATTGAAAACAATTGGGCAAAAAATTGATAATGGTATTGGAATTGAAAATAATTAGTCAAAAAATTGATAATGGTATTGAAATTGAAAATAATTCTATAACTGAAACAACCCTACTTGGATTCTATAAAAAAGAAAAATCGGCGCTATATTTTTAAGGGGGCATATCGTAAAAAATATAAATTTTCAAAAAGGAGTTCTTGAAGAATAATTACTTCGATTAATATGCTCTACTCAAAAATGTACAAAAAACGAATTTGAACAAAGAAGCACATTTTTTATTTTTAACAATTAAAAGAGCAAAATGGATCGAATTGGTCGGAAAATGTCACTAATATACCCTAGATTGCATGCCCTTCATTTCCTTGTCGACCAAAAACCTCCCCCATTGATCTACCCCTCCCCCACACCATCGCCTAATTAAGCGCTCAGCGCTTAGGGAGCTCCAGAGGTCCCTAAACTAAAGTGCTTAATTCGAAGCCAAAAACTAAAGTTTAAGTTTGTGAATACAAAATTGAAACACTAAGGCCCGTATTCACATACTAATACTAACGCTTAAACTTAGTGTTCACTTAGTGTTAGCGCTTATAAGCGCTATGTGTTATTCACAAACTTGAACTTTTAACATGCTAGACATGCTTAAGCGCTTAGCGCTTAGCAAACGCTTAGCGTTAGTATGTGATTAACACTTAGTATGTGAATACGGGCCTAAAGCGTGTTTGCTAAGCGCTTAAATGAACACTAAGTATGTAAATAACACTTAGCGCTTATAAGCGCAAACACTAAGTTTAAGCGTTAGTGTTAGTATGTGAATACGGGCCTTAGTGTTTACACTTAGTGTTAGCGCTTATAAGCGCTAAGTTTTATTCACATACTTACACTGGTTTGCACCAAAGGCTGTCAAGTGGCAATCAAGCTGATTGGCAGTTAACTGACAATCATTTTCTTGATAGCCAACTATTTCGTTGCACCAATGGCTGTCAACTTGATGGCCATCAAAATTGGTCGCCAAGTTGACAGCCAACTGTAAAAATTTTGATTGTCATCTAGATCACATTTAACTGGCAATCAGCGGTGTTTTATTGTAAAAAACGTCCAAATTTCTTGATTATGTCGACCTTATTGGCCAAACAAGTACCCAAGAAATCATTCCTGCACCTGTGATTTTGTATTCCGGCCCCTTTTAACTCACTGATGCGCACTCTTATCCGCGACCCAATATGATCAGATGCTCCGCACACTGCCATTTGAGTTAACCGGGTTGGTGATTTGTATAAGTTAGCAAATTATATATCCAACAAAACCCGCGTAGAATGCAGCGCAAGCGCATTTTGTACTGATTACGGCAAAAAAACGATTAAAAGGTGTCGATTTTGTAATGCAGTTTGATTGGTTACTTTTTAATTTTCAAAAATTTTGATTGGTCAGCTGTCTTGCACGTGACATTTTTGCTATCAACTAGTTGTCAAGTTTGATTGTCAACTGATTGCCAATCAAGATCGAAATCAGTTGGATTTCAGCTGATTGCCAATCAGGATCGAAATCAGTTGGAATTCAGCTGATTGCCAATCAAATGACATTTGTGCAGAACAAGTGTGATTGCGAATCAAACTGACAGCAAACAGATTGGGAGTTAACTGCCATTTAGAGTGATTGCCAATCAACTTGACAGCCATTGGTGCAAACCAGCGTTAAACTTTTAACATACTAAACATACTTAAGCGCTAACACTTAGCAAACCCTTAGCGTTAGTATGTGAATAACACTTAGTATGTAGATTCGGGCCCTTGTCTTAATTTGCATGTATAAATGTGTAATAAAACAGGGTTAACGAGCCCCCTGATCGGAATAGGTTTTGCCCAATTTTGGTTGTACAATTTTGGTGTAGCTGCAAGAAGTGAGCTACTGGTCGATTTGAGTACGTAGTTTAGCGGTCAGACGTGGCGCAGAATGAGGCCAGACTCTCAGGCGGAATCTCCGTTTTGCATATTTCCCTAAACCCCAATTCTCCCCCCTATGTCCGTACGAGAGCGCCTGATTCCGTTAATCGTCAAGTGTGTAAGCCCTAAGTTCCCCCCCTGAAGGATAGAACGAGTTTAGCATAGAAGAAAGTACGAATAAAAAGTAATAATGTCCTAAGCCAGTATCTGCCCCTTTCCCTTTTGCTCCCTGTTTATAATTGAAGCCGTTTGTCATAATAATTGCCCCCTGTATTAATAATGATTATTGGTATTGTTTTGTGTCCGTATTGTCTCTGAGGGTCGTGAGTTTCAATCGGTAATTAAGCAGTGATTTGAAAACCCCCCTGAGAATGTAGAAGCTAGCCGGATAGTTGTTTGTAAACAATATCTTTGCTAAGCCATAGCATTAGCCCAGATATTGGCGAGCTAGCTGGAAGCTAAAAGTGAAGTAACTAGCGAAGTTTAGCGGTTTATAATCAAGTAATTTTTTGGTTTTGTGGAACATGAAATATACGGAATTGCAGAGCATAAAGTAGTGAATAATCGTAGAAAGTTTGAAGTCGTTTGGAGTAATATAACTGAAGTTATTCGAAGTTAGATTGTGAAGTTTAGTCGAATTTGAGCTGAATCGTAGGCGTGAAAAGAACAGTTTTAGACCCTAATTTTGTAATGTTGTAATTCAGTAATTATTAATTGTAATCTATTCAATATTCATGCTTGGTATTATTTGATTCGTCTTTTAGTAATCTGTATGATGGACACTTTTTCGAACATTTTCAGTATTGGTAACTATGTTTTTTGGGAGCAGAAGAAAGCCTTAAGTTTCACCCTAAGTTTAGTGAGAGGATTACGGTAGATCGTACATGTCAAGTTTTGAATGGGTCTGCAGCCCATAATGCACAATAATTAAGTACAGCAGTCAAGTCTTAAGTTCACACAGTATGTAATGAAATATATATTTTAGTAATACGTAATATTAACGAAGTGGTTAAGTAATAATTTGGTTTTTAGTCATGTTTTTCCCTTTCCCCCCTATTTCCCCCTTCTTTCTCCTTTTTCGTTTCATGGTTCGTGTTTTTCCCAATTTTGTCACAATACAGTAACTCAAGTGTTTAATTTTTCTGGTAGGCCCAAGAAGGCGTAGAAAGATTTATGATACCTGACCCCACCAGGAATCAAGGGCCATTAAAAAGGAATTAGGTATCGAGGTGTGAGGGCCATCAGCCTTCGACCCCCCAGCCCTCAAGTGGATTTTTTTAAAGTGTAGGTAGGCGGGTCTAAGAACAGCCGCATCTCATTGGTTAGTTTCGGGATCGGGAGATTCCGCAAAGCACCTCAAAGAAAAAGCCGCCCCCCCAAGTTGTAGCTAGGTCAGTCAGGTTGTAGATTTTAGCCGCAGTCAGTCGGCCTCCAAAGGTAGCCTCTCTCCTGCTCCTGATCTTTGACCATTTATTGCCCCTGTCCTGTAGTCTGCTATATTTCAACAAATATCTAACCAAATTCAGTCTTCCGACTTAACTTTTGAACCCGAGCGAGCCTATCTGATTTGAACTGTCAACGCCCAGTGCGCCGTATCTTGCCTTCTTCAGCGCCCCATTCAGGGCTTATTTATCAGTGCTATTCGCCCCTTTTTGGCCGTCCGGCCCGTGCCACCCAGTGCTCCTGATTTCGACCGTGCGCCCGTGCGCCCGGCCGTCTGCCGCTTTCGCCACCACCCCGCGTTTTCCCGTCTTGTGCGCTACCCGGCGCCAGTGCCCCCCGGTTCGTGTCGCTCCTCCCCCCCGCTCGTGTCCCCGCTCGTCCGGCTCAGCCCATTAAGGCTCCGGTCCCCCTCTCGCCAGCCGTCCGCCACGTCTACCCGCGTTCCCCGCCGCTCAGCTGCTGCGCCTCCGACCCTCGCGCAGTTCCTCCCTGTTCGCCGTCCGCCGTGCTGGTCCGGTCCGCTCTCAGTCCGCCAGCCGTCCGTCCGTCCGCTGCCGCTGTTCGCCAGACCGCCTCCAGGTCCCTCCCCAGTGCTTACCTCCGCTGCCTCCCGCCGTCCGGCCTTCCGTGCCGTCCAGTCCAGCTCAGCCGAGGTCTCCCAAATCCCGTTAGTCTGTGCTTTAGAAGTTGCTTAGGTAAGAGATAGCCTAGGCTGACCCTTAGGATAGAGCGTCTAGTAGACCTGTTGAGTTGACCTGTAGACCTATTGGCAGTTTCCAGTTCTAGCCTAAAAGGGTTAGGCTAGAAGAGTGCCGATTCCAGTGTAGGGATTTTCAGGATTATCTTGTGTTCTGTGCTGTTTTGTGTGTCCTTGGAGCGGTTGAACCAGTTGACCACATATCAAAGTCTATTACGCACGTTATTTAAGATTGTAGATCAGTAGCTACGATTTGTTGTTAGGTATATTAATGCTATCTCTTTCAGGTTACGTACGATTTACACCGGTCACACACTGTTTCAAGTATTAGGTATAGTTTGAGTCGTTAGTCAAAAAGTAAAATGAACGTTTTTGTTGCTGAGATAGCATTGGGAGTTGATCCGTTAGTTGTCCCCTGACACCCAAAAAGCAGGCGTCAGAGTTGAGCTAGGCATCTGAAACAGGGCATAAGTTCCTAGTTATCCTCGGCCTTGGTGTCCCCCCCGAATCACGACGGGCAGAGCAGAAAAGCTTGTCCGTGCAGTGCAAATCCCCTAAACCAGTTGAAGGTGAAGGTTTAAGTAGAAGCTATAGGAAAGGCAAACTTTTGAGTTACTCACACGTGGATTGAGAGTTAGCGAGAACTTAGTCAAAATTGAAAGGGTTTGTTTTTGTCAGTGAGAAATCAGTAGAATTATAGGTAAACACAATCGCCGTGGAGGTAGTACTGTTAGTGTTTTCATACTGTATTTGTGTTTACGTACGTTTCGGCGATCGTAAGCATTTCGACTGAGTTAGCCAACAGAAGTACTGAGCTTAACTACGAGGTTGGAGTAGGATCCATAGGTGACCTATGTAAACGGATCTCTGTAGTTTAGTCTTCTGTAGCTACTCGGTTCCCTTTTCGAAGGGTGGAGCCCCCGCAAAAACATTTCTAACCCACTGAGCTGAGTTTGAGTTGAGAGATCCGATATAGTCAGGAAGTTAGGTAAAGTCAGTGATCTATTGTATTGTCGCAGTATAAAGCATTCAGTACCTAAACGTCACACCCAATTCGCAACGTATGTTTTATATTGTCAGTAACGTGTTGATAGTGAACCTAAGGAAGTGATCGTATAGTTCAGTCCGAAGGCAGAAAGTAAGAGTTCTCGCATAACAGTCAGAAAGTCTAATTAACCCAAATCTCATAGCTTAAACCGTGTAGGCTTTTTCACAAATGGAGCACAGCACACTAAGGCCCGCATTCACATACTAACACTAACGCTTAAACTTTGTGTTTACACAACACTTAGTGTTAGCGCTTATAAGCGCTAAGTGTTATTCAAGCGCTAAATGTTATTCACAAACTTGGACTTCTAACATGCTAAGCATTCTTAAGCGCTTAGCGTTTAGCAAACGCTTAGCGTTAGTGTGTGAATAACACTTAGTATGTGAATACGGGCCTACGTGTATTAAAACAGAACATTTTATGATTTGTTAATCATTTTGGGTTTTCAAAGTGAAAAGTTACATATTCATACGCGACTTTTAAATCTGCAGCTGTACGTACATCTCAAATTGGTATATCTACGCAAAAATGCTTATCATTCTAGTTTTTTCATGCGTATAAAAACTGCCGGAAATAGTTTATGCTTATTTATTGTTATTTATTGTTATGTTTATTATTATTGTTCATTTGATTTTTGTGATATTGCATTGCGTGAGTGCTTGCAAAGAACAATTTTCTAAAAGAATACCGAGCTCGCTCGATAGAAATCGAGTTTACAGCTGATGACCTTTTTGGACATCAATGGTCCTACCGGCTCGGTCCTTCTGTTGTTAGATAGTCAAGGATGATACATTCGGAAAATCGCAGCAGACGAGTCATTTCCAGTAGCGGTATTTGTAGGCGCATCGTTGCCACCCCGACGAATTTCCATATAAACGTGGCGGTGTTTCGCTATGTTATATCATCAGAGGGGTGAACGCTCAGCGCCAGCAACCAGAATGGGAACTAAACTGGAATGCTCTCAAGCAGTTTTTGTCGCAGCTGTAAACCTGCAAAGTTCTCCTTTCCCTTCCCTCCCACTGCTAATTCCCAATTTCCTGCCGTGGATACACTCAATGACTGAATAAAAGATGAGTTCTGACACCACCGATCTGGACCGGTATAACGTACGTTTCTACGTAATATACACTGACTGTCACAGCGTTGTGAGCGCATGCTCACCTAGTCAATCTGCGTATTTGTCTACCTATAGTGTAGTATGGCCAAATAAATGTCTGTGTAGCCACAAGTCTGTTGAGTGAGTGCTGCCATTGGTAGTGGAGGTCTCACACCGGACTTTAAGTAAATTTTTCTTCCTGTTCTCTGCGGCAGAATGCCAGTAAGTAACATTATTGTGTGCATTGCAGTTTCTGCATTGTACCTCAAGGATTTTTTGCGCGGCCGCATGAGCGGCCGTGCATACTAATTTCAGTCAATGCACTGAAACAAATGTTGCATGTAAATCATGCAAAGTTTCAGTGCATTGACATCCAGTCGGTGATGCAGGCATAGCAGTTCTGTCTGCAGGGTGTTGTGTGCGCGTGTGCGTATGCGTTTGTAAACAAATCGATAATCGACACATGCGTTACGTCCGTTCAAATCTCTGACAGATCGCTAGCTAGCATAATAGGCTCACTGCACTGTACATTCAGAGTTCAGACTGATTAATAATTGTCAGTTGTCACTTTTGCACATTTGCCTAACTTGTGATAAGTGAGCGCATCGTAGCACGGAAAGCTCTCACAAGGCCAAAGCACGATTTTGTGCAGATGCAATGAGGTCGACAGCAGTCAATTCATGAAATCCAAAAAAACTGACATGTAAAAAAACTTCGAAGTGATAAGAGGTTCAGCGATTTACCGCCGCTTCAATTAGCGTCGTCAGTCGTGCCAGATCTATGTACTATGTAGTTAAAAATTTCGCATCTTGCCAACTCTAGTGCACCGCAATGGCATTCAAATTCTATGCCTTGTCAAATATTTTGCTAGTGTATATCATGAATCCGACAGACAGCAGTGGAAGACAATTATTGACATGCTGTTGAATGAATAAATCACGATACCGGCGAAACACTGGAACACACTCAGTGATGCTGTTTAAGCAAGCAATTTTGCTAGCGCTGCACTGGACATGCCAAATATCAGATTAGGTCTTGCAGATTGCCATATCTCAGATTAGGTCTTGCAGATTAAACATAACTTGTAGATATCTTTCCGTCTGCAGTGTGAACAACTACCATTGTAGGATATGACTGCAAGACTTAATTTGGTGCTGAACAGCAAGCACCACAATTATTTTTATGGCGCTTGCTGTTGTATGGCACTGGTTTTGAACACATGACTATTGGCCGCGCCCAATTTTACCGAAACGGTTAAATAATACTAACAATACTCGTCTCAATTACTGCGCCCTCGTCGACCAAAGTGCTTGTTTGTTTATTGCTGTCGTAGCGAATGCAGAAAGGGTGAAACATCGCAATTTTGGCGTTGTTTACCGCACCGTAATAGGCGAGATAACTGCTGTCAAGAGTACATAATAGCTTCTCACTCTATATAGAAGAAGAGTGAGACACTCTCCAGCCTGCCTGTGTTCTAGCACAGGTAGATGCGCTGGTCGTTTTCAGGCTACATGTTGACATTCTATGCAACATGTGACTGGCCAATCAGAAGCGAGCTTCTATTCTCTGATTGGCAGACGCCTGTGCACGTGCTCCAATCATAAAACGGGATAGTAATAAAGGTTAATAACTCATTATTTAATTATAGTCTGCTTGTAAAAACATTAAAAAAGGTTTGTAAATACCTACAGGGATACTTTGGCAAACTTTCAGCGAAATTGATTGAGAAACTTTTGAGAAATTCAGAAAAGTTTATATCTCAAAAGTTTCTCAATCAATTTCGCTGAAAGTTTGCCAAAATATCCCCAGAGGTATTTGCAAACCTTTTTTAATGTTTTTGCAAGCAGACTATGAACAAATAATGAGTTATTAACATTTTATTCCTATCTTAATGCTTATCAACGCATCAGCGATTATATACTAAAGTGTGTTACGCAGGGAATCTACACGCTGATTGGCTAGTCACACGTTGCATAGAATGTCAACATGTAGCCTGAAAACGACCAGCGCATCTACCTGTGCTAGAACACAGGCAGGCTGGAGAGTGTCTCACTCTTCTTCTATATGGAGTGAGCGCTATTATGTACTCTTGCTGCTGTACATCCCGAAAGCAGTGTATTGATACTTTTCGGACAGAGTATACGATACCGTTATTGGAATGAAAACAGAATATAGTAACATAACACTACTGTATCGCATTTTTTGCGTTATATTCTGCAGCATCACAGGTGACAACTTCAGCTTTTGTTACAGTTAGCACTTAATGCTAGCATTTGCATACCGTTTTGCCCGACTGGGCGACTGGTAATCTAATATTGACACTATCTGAATACAGTATCGTTAATAGCCCTTAAGTTTGACAATTATGGCTTTTTTTGACGAAAAGACATTAAGGGAAATACAACGTCGCTTGCAGCAACTAGATAAAAAGAATAATCTACTCAGGGCTCAAAACGCAGCATTTGACCGCCAGTTACGTGACCTGTAGCCCGTTTCATTAAACTCAAAAGTCCACAAATTTGTAGGCCTGTGAGCCTGTGCCTGTGAGTTCTGTTTCAATATCTCACAGGCACAGGCCACAGCTCACAGGTCACTGGCCACAGGCACAGGTGGATTTTCGAACAGCCACAAATCGCTCACAGGCCGTTCGGTTTCAATCAAATTTGTGCCTGTGAGATTGTGTCACAATTGTGCAAAATTTTCACAGGCCGATTGGTGGCCTGTGAGAGCTATGATATTGATATTTGCATTAACATTTGGATTAATTTAATGTTGATTTTCGAATCCACATATTTTTTTCGTGTGCTTGTCAAGTTTCAGAGGTTATTTCTACGAGATATAGTAGCTTTCTAAAATTTTCAAAAACTTCTTAATTTTAAGTCGTAACTCTAAAGCATTACTTCAAGAAGGATGTGCAAGCTTGACACTAAAATGGGGAAAACTGTTAATAAAAGTTAAAATAAGTAACATTTTTAATAGCCGAAAAAAATTTTCATTGCATATAAAGGCATATAACTGCCAAGCTAGAAACTGGCAGCGTAACTGCGTGTATGTGCAGGCAAGGAGGACCGACGCAACCACATGGGGACCTATCCTGCTTGGCGGAGGGGTTGCAGATTACCAATGGCTACTACAGGCTGACAGTCTCCCGCATGGCCACCTGGTATCATCCTGGATGGGGTACCTTGCTATTCTGGATTTATTCACGTGCGGAAGGAGTTTGCCGCCTGCGCCCGGCGAGCTTGTGCCCGGCCCAGCCTGGACGTGAGGTCTGAACTTAAACTTTTGTCGATGGAGTCGCGACAGCGACCGGTCGTTCTGTCCGCCCAGGGCAACCGCCGCACCCGGCCGCAACATTTCGTGCTGGACAAGATCCACGTGGCTGCTCTCAAGGGCCCGGCGGTGCAGGCCAGATTCTAGCAGGCCACAAACCAGCGGATCCAGAAGGCGGAGCCGGATATGAGCTAGCTGACTCAATCCAGGAGTGCGCGGTGAAGCCCATTGTACTGAAACCAAAGAGCCAGAAATCCTGGATGGTTGAAAACCAAACGGAGATAAGGCAAGGCTGGCAGAAGAGCGGCAGCAGCAGTTCAGCCTGTGTATGTCCAAACCATTGGCGCGGTTCAGAAAGCGCAACCGGGAAACCACCCAGCAGATACGGCGCCGCCTGCGCTAAATAGAGGAAATCCGGTCCTGGCCAAGGCGGAGGCGAATGAACGGAGCTATGAGGTGAGGGACCCGCGCGGCTTCCACCAGTAAAGCTCTACTGAGCTGGCTAAGGAATTGCCCAGGAGTGGCTGAAACAAAGCTCCATCAACTGTGAGAGCCAGCAGCTGGACAGTTTTAGCAGGCACTTTGAGGGGGTCCTGAATGTTTCCCGGGACGTCGACTTGTCGGTGCTGGACCAGTTCCCGTGGTTCGCCAACGTGGACCGGGACTGGGTGGACTGGAGACCGCCTGCGTGAATGCAGTGGAGCGCGCGTTCCAGCGGCTGAAGACGAGAAGTTGGACGGTATGTCGGGTGTCACGGCTGAGTGCGTCAAAAACCACCCCGCGGTGATCGATATCCTGCACCAGCTGGTACAGGGCCTGTGGAACGACGGAACTGTCCCCGAGGTTCCGGACGGCCGGCTTGACGCTGTCCTTGTGGCCCTTTACAAGAACAAAGATTACTACGACCAACTTAATAACTGGCGTGCAGTGGTCCTACTCGAAGTGCTGTCCAAGACTGTAAATACCCTATGCCGCACGCATAATCGAGGAGTGTGAAACGAGAGAGCCATGGGCCAGTCTGGCAATTGTCCGAACCCGGACACCCCGGGGACCAAAAGAACGTGATATGCAGCAATTGCCACAAGTGTGTTTCCCGCACTAACTGGGCTCGGCACGGCAACCGGTGTGGCCATGAGCTTGTTTGTGGGGTCCGCAGCCGGGAAATTTCTTGTCGGGACGAGCTTTATCCGGTCTTGCGCTGTTGTTATTTTGGTCTGCTTATCTTGCGGCCGTTGCCGGTTCCTGTCCCAGGCGCGGCGGTACAGACTCGTTACTCCTGACTATTGGAACACCTGGGTTTTGGGGTTGATCGACTTTTATCTGGCTTACAGAATCCACACCCATGGCCGTGGCGTGGTTCTCGGCCCGTCTGCTCTATAGTTGGACGGGCATGCGGCGCGCACACATGTACTGATGTGAGTATTATTATATTTTAGAAAGAATAAATTTGTTACAATGGTGTGATCTATCAAATAGACGTTGACTTCCGCAAGGAGTGTATAATCATACTATAATTGATCTAGGTTTGCTGTATTTTTACAGTGGTCAGCATGAATGTAAGCATTGTGTATGTAATGGCTCAAACTATGTGTATCAAAATATCAGTATCAAAATATCCAGAGGACCGTTGCACAAAAAATTATCAGTTATCAGTTATTAGTTATCAGTGTAGCGTTGCACGATGTTTATCCGTTATCAGTTATCAAGTAACAGTTATCAGTATCAGTGTTGCACAAGAACACTGATAACTGATGACTGATAAATTATCAGTAAACCGTAATAAACGTAGACATTAGCGTTAATTTGACTGTTTTTCTAAAGTTTTCTTCGTCATTATATTTATTTTTCTTATGAGCATTGATTTAGAAGCATATATTTTCACATTTGAATAAATTTTTATACTACTTATACAAAGGCAATGCTGTGTGGCTGGTATACTGTATGAAACACACTGGAACACTAAATCAGTTTTCATCGTTATTGTGGGACCAAAGTATGAAACATTTAGGCAAAAAGCGGCAAAATTTCAAGAAAATTCATTAAAATATCGTTTACATACATCAAAAGTAACGATAGTTGCTTGAAAATGCTAATAAATAAAATTTATCAGTGAACGAACACTGATAAAAAATTGGCAAAAATTATCAGTTATCAGTTATCAGTGTTTTGTTTTTTGCAACGAACACTAATAATTCACTGATAAATGGGAAATATTTTACTAATAACTGATATCAGTAAATTTTGTGCAACACTGATAATTGATAACTGATAACTAATTACTGATAACTGATAATTATCAGTTATCAGTAAACGCCGTGCAACGCAGTTTACTGATAATTTACTGATAACTGATAATTTATCAGTTATCAGTGTTTGGTGCTACGGGGCCCAGGTGACACTGCTAGAGGTCAACAATGTTAACAAAACCTATTTTAAGTCGGTTATTTTTTACCAATGACTAACAAGCATTTTTATCAATGACTAAGAAACATTTGGGTTCAGTTTTTTAAAAAGAATGAAACGTTGATTGCTGAGTTTTGTTGAAATTACATGTCAATAACAAAACAAATTGTAGCTTGCGAACGATAAAATAATTGTAATTGTGTGCTGTATCGGATGCAGAGAGAAAGCGGTCGAACACAGCTATGTTCAGATAGCTTCTTTCTTGTGTTGAAGAATAGTAAGGCTGCGAACCATTCTCCAAAACAAGCACGTTTTGTGAGTAGAGTTGAATTAATTTTGGATAGAATTCGTTGCGACATGCTTACAGTGCTGAGGATATTCTTCGAATATAAAACGCGGCACCAAAATATTTTAAAGCCAACATTTACAACTAATCCTGACAATTCTCAGTCGCAGCTACTAGCCAGCAATGACAGCGCTAATGGTTACAAATGTTGCCATATCAGGAAAACTCATATGGGACAATTTACTTTTATCAATCTACCTACACAGTAATGTAGTAACAGTCAATTAATGAGTCTAAATTTGCGTCTGTGGGTGCGCAATAGCGATTTTTTTTGGTGAATCTGGGTTCTAAAATGACCTCAACAGAACTCAACCTCAGTTGTAGTATCGGCAGACGTGACGCCGTATAAAGTTTAGTGATTAAAATAAGTAGTGTTAAAAACAGTTTTACTGAACTTGTAGATCATAACATGCCATTTTTGCAATAGTACATACATACATGTAGTTAAACTCCCACAACCAAAAACTTTGATAGAAAATAAAAATGTCTTCAAAATTGTCAAAAAATGTCACTATTGCGACTGCTTTCCATGGGCTAAAAGAGGGATACAGTTTTGAGAAAGAGTTGCCTGTTTGGTCGAAAAAAGGAACCGATTGTGGGTTAACTTATCACTGACTGCGACTGAATTAAACGACAATCTAATTTCCAAAGGAAATCATTCTTTAGGATTTGCAAAACGCTAAACAGAGCATTAGCTTTTTAGGTCAGCCTATAGGATGCCTTTGGTTTAGTTATCTGACATGTAGATTACGTGGAATCGAGACTCAATTTATACTACCGATTTGATCGCCGATCTTAATGTCGATCCGATTCGATCCGACCAACATCACTAGTTGGCAACGGCATCTAAAGTCTGACATCGCTCGGCTACAACCCGCTGATAAGTAATCTGCGAAACATTGTCCCACCAGGTTTCATCGCAACACGGTTTCATCAGATACATTTCCTGTGGAGTTGCGGACGTACATGTTATGTATGATCTGACACACGCTCGTACAAGCGGTCCTGCCGATCAACAGTCTTATATAGCAAAGTACGTACTACGTAATGCATAACATAGCTACATGCACACAATGATACACACACCCACACAAACTATGCTTTATTTTGACCTGCCAGCAGTTTTACAGTACAACTGCATGCAATCATAGGTCCTGATTGAAATATAGTATATACGCGGCGGCTGAGGCCGCCGCGTAACAAGAGTATATCCTATTCGTAGCTAATATGTTATGGTGTATGAATGTTTAGTCTAAATTAGGGCAAGTTGTGAGACCTTGACCTCCGATCCGAGGGTACAGACGCAAGAGTCTCAGGTAGATATTTGAGTCTAATTTAATTTCAATACCTGACATTTCTTTGTAGATTCTATATATCAGAATCTGGATTGAAGCTTCTGGCGAATTGAATTAGCTTTTTCATTAGATTTTGGTTTCCAAATAAAAGACTAGGTGTAGCAAACGGTGAGGAGCCAAAATTTTCTTCTCTTTAATATTTTATCTAGTTGTGAAGCAGAGTGGGGCAGCAATAGTAGTAGCAGTATTAGCGGATGTAGCTGTAACAGATGTAGAATGCACCTATATCTAACTCCATTAATATCTCCAACCTCCGTTTCTATCTCCATTCCCATGTCAATATTCATTTCAATCCACTTCCATTCATCTCCGTCTTTATCCCCATTCGCATGTCCATCTACATCCTAATTCACCAGCATTTATCTCTCCACCACCGTCTCTATCTCTTTCCCCATGTCTATCTCCATCCTAATCCACCTCCATTAATACCCTAGCAGGGTCGTCATGGCAATATAGTAGTAGTGGCAAGGAGTCGTGTTGGCTGCAGACTTGTAGTGGCACTATTGTCGTACTGACAGCAGAGTTATAGTTGTAGCAGACTTGTAGCGGCATTACTGTCGTAGTGACAGCAGAGTCATACTGAAAGCAGAGTCGTGATGACAGCAGACCTGTAGTGGCAGCATGGCCGTCATGGCAGATAGTCGTAGTGGCAAGGATTCGTGGTGGCCTCACAGTCGTAGTGGTGGCAGAGTCGTGGTGGCAGCAGACTTGTAGTGGCAGCATGGTCGTCATGGCAGATAGTCGTAATGGCAAGGGGTCGTGGTGGCTTCACAGGCGCAGTGGTGGCTGAGTCATGGTGGCAGCAGACTTGTAATGGCAGTACCTAGTCGTAGTGGCAACTGGCCAGGAGTCGTGAAGGGGTACCTGTCGTAACGTGTGTAGCGCAAATAGTGAGGGGGGGGGGTGGGGGGGCGTTTTGAGCTGGAAACTATAGTAGCGCATATAGCGCAAATAGCGCCTAGGGGTGGGGGGGTGGCGTTTTTGAGCTGGAAACTATAATAGCGCAAATAGCGCAAATAGCGCCTAGGGGTGGGGGGGGGGGTAAAATCTCGTGCTTGTGCACGCTTACACGCGACATCTACGGTCAGGTGCTATAAGCGCACTTTTTTAAGCCTACGAAAAAAATAGCGCTTATACCACTTTGATGCGCTATCGTTGTGCTATATGCGTTATTTTTATTTATCGTCGACCAGAACACAAACAAAAATTTTAAATAATTTTAAAATTATTCTCATTTATTGAGGTACCGTATACTTACTAAAAAGTACAAAAATTTTCAATATAGTAGCCAATAGCACAAAATAGCGCAAATAGCACCCCCAGGGGCTATAAGCGCTATTTTTAAGCCTACGAAAAAAAAGCGCTTATAGCACTTTGATGCGCTATCGTTGTGCTATATGCGCTATTTATGCACTATCTTTTTATATCGACGTCCAGAACACAACAAAAGTTGTAAAATACTTTTAAAATTCTTTTTGTTTATTGAGAGATCGTATACGTGCTAAAAAGTACAAAAACTTCAATAAATTAGCCAATAGCACGAAATAGTGCCTAAATAGCGCAGATAGCACCGTCAGGTGATATAAGCGCTATCCAAGATCAGCATCACTATTTAAAGGGAAATTAACACAAACACAAACAAGCCAGCGTAGCTCAGTTGGTAGAGCGTTAAGCTAGCAATCTAGCAATGGGTGGTTCAAATCCCCTTGGCCATTTTTCTGTAGAAGTTTCATCCATATCCACAAAAAATAGCACCTTCGATAGCGCTTATAGCGCAAATAGCGCATATAGCACCTTGGATAGCGCATATAGCGCAAATAGCGCGTATAACAATCCCAAAAAGCGCTATTGCGCAAATAGCGCATATTGCACCTTCGATAGCGCATATAGCGCAAATAGCGCATATAGCATTCCCAAAAAGCGCTATAGCGCAAATAGCGAGTATAGCACCTTCGATAGCGCATACAGCGAAAATAGCGCATGTAGCGCAAATAACGCATATAGCACCCCCAAAAAGCGCTATAGTGCAAATAGCGCATATAGCAAATTCCATAGCCGTTATAGCGCATATAGAGCATATAGCGCATAAAAAAGCGCTGTGGCACAAAAAGTGTTATTTCGATTTCGCTTACACGCGTTCGTTACCGATTTTTCGCACACAGATAACAAATAAGTATATTTTGTTTTGTATATATGTTAAAGAAAACCTTCACTGCTGAGTATTCTGTGAGTTATTAATTAAAAACTTAAAAATTGCGCAATAACAAACGTTAAGACTGGCACAGTCAAATATGATTATAGGTGTTACCAGATCTGTGTCTGGCAAGAGCCTTAACGTGATTTGATAACGTGCAGCAGGCTTCTTTAGAACGAGGTGTGAAGAAAATAACCATCATTTAATTTAACTGATAGTTGTGTCTGCGTGTCTGTGTGTTTTTATCAGTGTTATTCTGCGGGTATAGGTGAACATAAGTGTGTGTTTTGTTCATTGTTTTTGTACGTATCTTTGTGGTAGTGAACTTGTAAAGTTCACACAAAACCTGACGCTCATTTGCATATTTTGCATGAGTATGTGAAGATGCAAGTGTAGTTCATGTAAACAAGCACGCTTTGCGAGTAAGGTTAAACTTTTTAGATAGACTGCGTTGCGAGTTGCTTGCAGTGCTGAGGATATTCTTCGAATATAAAACGCGGCACTTAAAAATTTTCGAAGCGAGCATATTTAAAAAACTTGTCAAGTACTATCAGTGTTAAACTTTAGCCAACAGTGTCACCAGTAATAACCAAAAATGTCTCCTTCAGAAAAAATTTATGGATGGTCAGTTTTTCTTAAATCTTGATTAACTACGTTAAGAGATGCAACGTGAAAAGTTTAAGTTCGAAACTGCTCATTGTATTGCAAAATTGTACATAATAGCCATTTTCTACGAGTAACAGCTCACACTTTACAGCAGCTAAACAACTCACACGCTCATCGTGTGCTGGTCAGCTGATGTACGCTAGGCCGGCTCAGCTGTTGTTCTATAGCGAACGGCGTCCATACTCCATAGATGGACTCCGTAACCGCCACTGGACAACGTTGCCATGTCCTCTGGACTAGTTCGAATTTTCTTACTTCCGACGCACTAATGAACATTCCACGAAACATAGCTTCAACAGGTTTTGTTAAATAACTGTTTTATGCAAGCAAAAGTTGTTAGCACTGAACAGACGTAAATGAGAGCACTGAGCAGGCAGTTAATCATACGTACACACACGATCTATATTCTATACACACACGCTCACACAAACAGTGTTAATTGCTGACCTAGCAGCAGTTTAACACTAGAATAGGTGCATTTGTGTGCTCTTGACGCACACGATTGCACTATAGTATATACGCGGCGGCTGAGGCCGCCGCGTAAAAATTTTACACTGCTAAAATTTATAACATACAATATCTTGCACTGTCAGTAAACTTGCAGTTATGTCTAGAATCACATAGGTCTCACATTTATCTCACAGTGCTCACATTGCTCACATAGCCTCAGTTTGTCAAGTGTTTTGCACAATTCACACAAACCGTACGGTTGACGCAAACGTACGTATGAGAATTGGAATGGTTAGCAATAAAACTGAATTGCAGCAACCCATGTTATTGTAATTATTGCTGTGTATAGTTTGGCATGGTTCTAAGTCAGTGATTGTTGATTCTCACTGCATGGCTATGCTATTTGCTATACTTACACCGCTACTTTTAATACATACAGAACATGCAGTTCAATGGCTCACATGAACAATATATCCAACTGTTCGTAGACATCCGACAATGTTACTTCGTACAGATGATTATCTGCTACGCAGCAGGTTTTGGTTCACAAAGTGAACATTATTGCTGTTTTTGCCAAGTTTTTGCTGTTGGGTAGCCCTGTGGCTTCAGGTAGATTGCCTAGGTTCGAGAACGAAGTGTGACTCCCCTGACCGACAGATAGGGCCTTATGTACATAATTCCTTGAACTTAGAGCTGCCTTAAGCCTAAAATGACGCTACCTGCCCTAAAAACGCAGAAAAACCACAGTTGTGACGTAGAAATCTATTTATTGAAGCAAATATAATATCCGGGGCAGATACAAAACAAACAGGAACAAGGGGAAATAAAACAGAAAAGGCGACAGCCAGAAACGCACACAACCGACCGTCGTAGAAATTCGTTACAAAACTGTGCCGCCACTTGAGCCAAGAACTTCACGTCAATTTATCAAATGTGTCTACGTTGAACATTTGTTATTATGAAAACTTCTTTTAATTTTAACTGTTAATAACACGCTATTTATATTAACGTGTTAGACATTTTTCCTGTTGTGCCACAGCACAACAGGTCTCTAATTTTGATTACTGGCGGAATACACTGGGCTTGTAGTACAATGTACGTCTGTGCGTTAGTTTGCTTTGCATATTAGAGCTACTGCGCGAGCGTCACATCATTGTCTAGTGCAAAATATACACTGTAAGCTGGAAAAATGTCAATGTGCGTTTGTTTAGTTCATATGTGTCACATAGTGCGCGTGTGTCACATTGTTGATAGTACCAACATTTGACCAGATAATTTTGTTGGCAGCATCTTATGTTATTTTTTCATAAAATTACAAAATAACTTCATTTATTCTGCAGAAAAGAGAAACAAAATAACAAAAGAAAGGCAAGATTATTCCTGCGAACTGTAGTCAATTTTGGGCATGAAAGAATGAATACACTTCTCACTCATCAAAACAACCCATTCCTACATAATTTGTTGTTAGATAATTAAAACTCTTTCCAGTTTTTGCATAAACAACTTATTGTAAAATGGCATAAAAACGCACTGAACTTTTGCATACACATTTTTCAATAAGATAATTATCTGCTGCACAACAGGTTTTAGCTGACCTCTGGTCAGCTTACTTGAACATTATTCTTAATACTTACTGAAGGTTTTGCCGCAGGTTGGGCTTGTTCACACTACAACCAACTGATACTAAGACTGATGCTGCTACAGTTACGATGACAACTACTACTAGGTACTACAACTACTACCACAGCTACAACTGGTACATAGTATTACTGCTGCTGCTGCAGCTGCGACGACGACTAATACTACCAGCTGGATCAGCTGGCTTGACGACCGTTGGTGTGACGTCCGGAGCACTGCGTAGAGGTGTGTCGTCTTCGTCCCGGAATTCCAGGCCCATCCATCTGCTCCAGTTTTGATACGGAATGCATTGCCATAGAAACTGCCTGCAACTACTCGAGGAAACCCTACCGCCCAGCCGCACTCCACCAGCTATCTTGATTTGCTCGGACAGCAAAAGCGCCCTGGAGCGCATTGCCTCCGCTCGCAGCGAGGCCGAAGCACACATAGCCAACATCCAAGAAAGCCCTCAAAGACTATCGGAACGCGCCAGAATAACATTCCAATAACCGAGACAGTCAAGCGTTCCGGGGAACGAACTGGCCGACGCCGTGGAGCCACACTAAATCACAACAAAGTTTCCATTACCCTAGCTGCGGCCAACGCCCTTATTAGCAGATTCATCACGGACACGCTCCCCCCAGGCTCGCTAGCCGAATCCGTGTATGCCCAGGGCATTAACAGACAAGCTGAACTGTAAGGGTGGATTTCACAAAGGTGGTTTAACTAAACCATGGTTTTACGTACGTTTTTATATGATTTGCACATAATTTCATTACAAAATATTGCCTGATTCGTTACGAATTTCCTAGATTTTCTTAAACCATGGTTTTAGCGCAGTTGAAATTTGAAACCTGCTGCACAGCAGGTCTCTGTTTTGATGATATTTCAGCTGAGTAAAAACCGTATGTAGTTTAAGAAAATCTAGGAAATTCGTAACGAATCAGACGATATTTCGTAATGAAATTATGTGCAAATCATATAAAAACGTACGTAAAACCATGGTTTAGTTAAACCACCTTTGTGAAATCCACCCTAAATGTCCAACCGCGAACTAGTACTCATCTCAGAGCTCAGAACGGGTCACTCCTGCCTGCTCAGGAGCTATGAGGCGCGTATTAGCCAACAAGCAGATGGAAACTGTAGATTTTAAACAATTAACCACTTGCTAGAATGCCCCGCGACCGGGGGGGGGGAAGGGGGGTACCTGTCGTAGCGTGTATAGCGCAAATAGCGGGGGGGGGGTGGGTGGGGTGGGGGCGTTTTTGAGCTGGACACTATAATAGCGCAAATAGCGCAATTAGCGCCTAGGGGTGGGGGTGGGTAAAATCTCGTGCGCCGTGCACGCTTACACGCGACATCTACCCTCAGCAGGCACACATTTTGTTATTTTTATATTTAGGGATACCTTATTTGTGTATGCCACTATTTTATATACCAACCCCAGGAAGTTATCCCGTGTAGATACCACTGCGCAACAGGCTTTAACTGACCTCTGGTCAGTTTCCTGGAAAAAGAATGATTGATACATACTTACTGAAGCTTTGCCGGAGATTTGCGCTGGTTAGCTATTAATGCTGACATTACTAGATTTGATATTAGCTTAAGGCTGGCAGTTGACATATTAGTTAAAATCTTCGCTTTGAGAAATTGTAGTGCCACGTTTTATGTATATTTGAAGAATATCCTCAGCACTAAAAGCATGTCGCAACGAAACCCATTTCAAATTAAACTTCACTCGCAAAACGCATGCTAATTTTTAAATCACATCACTTCACTCAGTTAGCTGCTAATCGTTTGTCTAATCGCTTAGGCTGAGATCTTCATGCGATTATATAAACACGAGATTATTTACTAATGATGCTTCTGTTCAGTCAACGGTGAAAAATAGTAAGTTGCACCTGTTGTTTCTTCGTTTCCGATTGCTGCCACAATGGTGTACAATAGAATTTTCACTACCTGCTTTCTTTTATAAAATATTAGCTTAAAATAAAATATACAAATATGAAGTCACTTGAATGAAATTGCCAAAATTCAAGGTATTATAGTGCTAGTTTTTTTGTGGTACTACGTACTACCTTCCAGTCTGATCAAGGCATTGTGAGATTATATATGACTATAACTAATTAAAAGCTACTTCAGCGTTTTACAAAAATATAAACAAAAAGCTCAACGAGTAATTAAATTAGATATTAGCAAAATTACGCTGTAGAAATGTAAAAAACATAGTAAAGATAAGACAATTATTTTGACAATTATCAACTAGTGATGTGGATCAAATCGCCGGATCGGATCGGATCGCCGATCCGGGGGTCGGATCGGATCGGATCGGATCGCTAAATTTGCCGGATCGGATCGCCGGATCGGATCGGCTTTAAAATTTCGGATCGGCGATCCGGATCGGTAGTATAAATTTTGAGTCTCGACCACAAAATTTCGTAATTTGCCAAAAATTTTGAGTAATTTCAAAATCTTTTCGAGCAATCAATCAAACGCACAAGTATAACCACTACTCAAATTATCAAAATATCGGTTTTATATTAGCGAAAGCGTACAGTGTATGCATAGACCATATGCAAGTTGAGGCGAGGTTTCTCATCATTGAAGTTGCGTGAAGACGCGTGCTATATAAATGTGTGATGTGAAATGTTTAGAAATATATATCTTAATTTTCGCCCACAAAAACAATCTTTCAACATTCTTTTCTTTAACACAAGAGTTGGGAATCGACGCGGATCAACACTTTCTAGTAGGGCAAAAAAGTTAAACTTTAACTGAAATTAAAAAAGTTAGGGGTCTTACTTTAAATTCAACTCCAAAAAAAGTTAGAGGTCTTACTTTAACTGTAACTTTAACTTAAATTAACACAACCTCACTTTAATTGTAAATTAAAGTTATTTTAATAAAAGTTATATAAAAGTCATTGATTTTCGGCTTACTTTAACTTTAACTTAAATTGATGCCTGAGCCTTACTTTAACTGTAACTTTAACTTAAATTGAAGCAATGGCCATTACTTTAACTTAAGGTGGTAGTGTCGCCAAAGCAGTTTTGCTCATAGGCTGCAAAATGAGAACTTTTTGCTTTGAAATTGTACGTTCACTGAGAAACTATTGAAATGCCATATGGTGTCAAATAAATACTGCCAGACACTAGACTACCAATATCTACCAATATTTTTATAGAATCACCATTTGTGAGCCAGACATCACACAATAGAGACATAAAAGTTCAAAAAATCAAGCCAGATATCAGATTGGCCAGCTTGTGACGTATATGTAATATTTTGACGCACAATTTTTTGCCACAAATCAGAAAAATGAAAAATGAAGATTCGTTTTTCTTTTGATTTCAAAATAAGTGTCTGAATTTTTTGGAATTTATCATTATTGCTGTGAGTACTTTACAGGTTACGCACAGTTTCACAGTTCAAACAGACATTACTCCACAACCACTCAAGCAAATTGCACTAAATTTTGTGTGCATAAACTAGAGTATATGTGCTTTCACTTTGTGTAAAGAATTTAAACAAAAAGTTTTTTAATTGTGACGAAATTATCCAATGTGAATAGGTTTTCAAAACGTCATTTTTCCGACTTTGCGACCTCACCGCTAACTGTATGCTCCATCAATTTTTCTGAAACTTGGCAAAAATATTTGCCGTGAAACATATTTTTAGAATATATAAAGAACAATGACCTATCTTTCACTGAAAAAGTTTTATAGTCGTGCAAAATCGACTGCTTTCGCGACACTACCCCCTTAAATGAAAATGGGTTGACTTTTTTGCCCTACTTTCTACCCCCGACCCAACCCAGCCCGCGGTTTGACACTTGTGGGTAACCCACGATCCATCTCGCGCCGTCAAAGTTGACCACGACCAACTTTGACCCACCATTTTAAGATACCGTACCTGATGATCGATCGTTTTTAGCAGATACCCCAGTACAATTTGCACAGTGTATATATAACTGTACATTGTTCACATTGCTACCTAATTTAGCCGAATGGTAACCAAATTTATGTACCCAGATTGGATTGAATACGTGAAAAAATTTCAGAGTTTTTTCGCCGGTTTGACAAAATGCAGCGGCCCGCGCAGCCTGAAGTGGGTGTGTATACCCAAGGGTTGACCCACGGCTCAAATTTTCTGATCCAACCCAACCCGTGGGTAGTGACCAAAATTGACGACCTGCGGTAGTGACCAAAATTGTCAAGAAATTTCCATCCCAATTAATCAAGATTTTTGGTCGTGGCATTGTCTAAGTTGCTCTCATTACAAAAATGACATCTTAGCATTTATGTACTCATTAAACTCATTAAATTTTTAAAGCAATACTCATTATAATAAATCATACTTAACAATAATTCTACAAAAGATTTTTTAGCTTTCATCAAGGTTACGTAATGTTTAATCGGATCGGATCGGATCGACCGATCCGGGCCTGGATCGGATCGGATCGGATCGGATCGCCAATCAAGCATCCGGATAGGATCGGCATCAAAATTTCGGACCGATCCGGTCCGATCCACATCACTATTATCAACATTATGTCACTAACATTTTTTTCGTTTTCCGTTTTCCCATTTAGCTACAAAACTTTAAAAAACTGTCAAAAATCAACACTTTCTGCTAGAGTTCAACTAATTTCATATCCTACATAATTTAGTAGGCTACATATATACGTTTTATTTTAGGGTAGCGGATGCCGTCGAAATCATTGCACGTTTGTGCTTGCTGCAGTTTTGTTCTGGCCTTGCTCATGAGCTTAGTCGCTCTTTGCTTGTCTGTTGCCGTTTTGCTAAAAAGCTATGAGTTTTGGTGATAATAATCTATTAGGCATGTACTCTGCATGAATAATTGGTGTTTTGTAACGATTTGGTCCCGTTGTGCAAGCATTTCTTCATGCAAACCGAAGATTCTTGCTGCAAGTCCTTCCTAAAGCTTTGATCTTGTTTGAGTTGGGGGGTAAAAGTTTTTTAAGGGTTTTTTGTTAAAAACTTCTAATTTGTTTATAAATTAAATAAGAAGAGTAATATTTTACGTTATCTGTCCAATACGCTGCTTTGTATTCTTAAAAGTCGTCCATTCTAGACAAAGTACTTGATTACATTTCTCTGAATGTGTCGAATTTACCGACTCATAGCAGGATACTGACTTGCAGCAAGACACTGTTTGTATTACTGTTCAAAACACATTGTTTGTATTGTAACGCAATAAATTAACCTGTAAACCTGTGATGTCTTACAATATAAACCCAATGACCCGAATTAATAAACGGTGTTCAACTTTAGCGACGGCTAAAACGTTCTTTTCGAATGAAATAGAATATCGGAAAAAAGTTCTAACGCTACATAAAAGCGAAAATGTCAGTATTGCTACATAGTTTACAACTTTAACATTTCACAGTTTTTTTTGAACTGATCTAAAAAGCACAGAAAATTGTAAACTTGTAGCAGTTGTCGCAAGAATAACACGGTTTCTTTTATGTCGGTCATTTTAAATCATAAAATTCTTTCGTTTTAGTTGAAAAATTTCATTTCTTATACCTAGAAAAACATTCTCACGTTTACTGTTGATGACGAACCAACTTTCGGCATGTTTTAGCAAGCTACAACACCTTATATATGGATGGATGTATGTATGTATATATTAAAGCCATATACATGTCTTGAAGTTTTTTTAAACGTTTTTATTAATTTTATTAATTATTGGGTGTAAATTCATAATATTTCATTTTTAGTTCATTTTCGTATAAAATCTTCCGAAGCAACAAGCAAAATCTAAAACGAAAGTTGCAAAAAACGATAAACGAAATACTAGTCAAGTGTCATTTATTGTGATTTCAAATACGTGGTATATATTCCCAACGGATCAGCAATAGAAACTGACATTAGTCTGAGTTTTTTCAAAGAATCTTTGTGTTGAACAGGAAGCATTTGACTTCTGATCTGATTGGTTTTAATAACTGTGTCCTCGCTCAAGACTGGTTCTGAAATAAAATTACACAAGTATCAAGTCAAAATTACAGTCGTATGTCCGCTCACCGTTAAAACAATGATGAAGACGTTAACTATCATCAGCTATATTTCAAACTCAAAATATCCAAAACTCTAATTTTTGAAAAGCTTCAGCGTTTGAATATGTGATCGTCTGAAACTGAATGCATATGTTTGTTTACACAGTATTTTTGTTGTTAACAAACTAACGCAATCACCAAAAACGTATAACAAGTTTTAATTAAAAACAGTGTATCTTACCGTGAGGTTTTTTTGGGTGGTGCAACATTTGTAAGTATACAGAGTTGAAAAATCTTTTTTGATGGGATATTTGGGCATTTGAGTTGCGAAAAACGCAGCCAATAACAATGGCCACAATAGTTAACGTTTGGACATGAATATACATTTAAACAGGCACACCTGAAAATACAAAAAATAAGAACGAATAAGTAGAGTACTTTCACTCACTCTCTAATATAGAAGCTCTCCACGAGTTACTGTTGATATCAGAATAACATTATTGATAAAGTTCACTGGGGCTGCAGGTTCAGACATTTCCGTCTTACAATTTTGTTCGAACACCATTTAAGGGGGGGCTACCTGAAAAGGTGAAAATTTTAGGTTCTCCGATTCGCTTCAAATTTGCACACAATGTAACATATGTGAAAATAAGCAAAATTGGAGAACTTTCATTTTTGACCTGGGTAGCCCTCCCCCTTAAGGTGGTAGTTACTAGTTACGTTTTCGCAGCTTTTTTCAATGTTTTATTTTGTAGCAATTACTAAATCAATTTACAAGCGGTCTTTTGCATATTATTAATCAACTTAATTTTTACAAAATTGCAATTTTTCAAGTGTCGATATTACTCATAGTGTGCACACCAACTATTTTGGTGAAGCTTATCAGCCCAATGTTATGCAATTTTTCCCGTATTTTGTTATTTCTTCATTGTGGTAAAAAAATTCCGCATACAGTCAAACAATTTACACCAAAAGCACATTGATGTGTTATGTGCTGGTATGCTTAACTAAACGTAATAATTTAGCAGATTTTTACATTGAGCAAAAGTTGGCCTCAAATTTTGCTAAAAAGTCAAGAAACGGCAGTTTTCATGACTTTGGTAGGCTGTAACTAAAAAAAATCCACCTTTTCACTTAATTCGAAAAAGGTATAGGGCAAATTTATTTGGCTACTGTCAAAGATGCTTTCTTTGCATTTTTATGAACTGAACAGGATATTTGTTACTTCGACTGAAATCACTCATTGTGCTCAGAAATGACGGATTTTTTCGAATTTTTTAATTTACTTAAATTGGGCCTCATTGGGGTCAGCTAATATTACATTAAGTACAGTTTGCCCGTACGCGTTGAAAAAATGATTAGATGCATAAGGGACTATATACTTGCAAATTATGGTGTCATGTGGTTATTTGTATTTTGTGATACTGGCATGAGAAGTCAGAATGAGGTAAAAAATTTACAGTTAAAGTTTAAAGTTAAAGTTAAGCCCGGTTCATACTTGTCCTTAAGAACACAGGGACAGGGACAAGGACAAATTTCGGTCAGCTGCTGCAAAGAATTGACAAAAGCGACTCGAATAATTTTTTGCATACCGTGTTGAAGTGAATTGGACTTTGTTCGTGCAAAAAATTGGCTGATTTGGCCTTGTAGTTTTCTTGGAATTGCTCAAGGACAAAACGATAGGGACAAGGACAAGGACGAGTATGAACCGAGCTTTAAAGTTACAAATAGCCTAGAACTACTAACAGAAATATGTCATGTTTTAGCTAAAAATATTCCGAAAATAAAATGGGTTAGACCTTTTTTGAATGGTGTTTCTGAATAGCGTAAGAGCCACACAAATTTGCATACAATTTTGTAAGTCCTCAAAAAATACACGAAAAATCCAGTTTTTGAGCTATACATTAGCCGTTAAAGTTTAAATCTATGTCAAAAGTAGCTGAAATATTGTTATCTACATTCGCAATGTCCGTGCCAAATTTGGTCATGTTCGATAAAGTAACTTTTGAGTTATTGCGAAAACGTAACTACCACCTTAAATATTGGTTCGATCTCGTGTTAGGGGTCGTTTTATGTTTTCAGCCTGACATTCACCAGAATAGAATAACTCAAGAATAGCTGGCTCCATTCAACCCTACAAGCTAATATACTTGATTTGAATTCTCTAATTTCTCAATTATGAACGGGTACACATTATTGAGTCACCTTACGTCGAATATAAATTTGGAAATTCTTGGATACATAGTAAATACCACTAACATAGTATGCAAAGCTCGAAAATATAGTTGGTGCAAGCGGTCAAAGCGTCACTATGCTGCTATGCAATTTAGTGAAGCTGTTGTACAAGCTGATCAACCCGGTTCGCCAAATTGTGAAGTTTTGTCGGTACAAGTTAAAAAAATTTTAGAATAATAAAGTAAAAAACTGCAAAAATCTATTTAGTTTCGTTTTCCTTGTTTCCTGTCTTAGTAACTTTCATCTTTAGTGACAAAATATTTCTGTATGAATTTTAAAACAGGGCAACCGTTCGTCTTGATTTAGTCAAAAGTTAACCAAAGTCGGACCAAATTAATGCTGAGTCTTGAAAAAAATGGCAACTTCATTACGAAAAAAACTAATTGCAAAGGGGAAGGAACAGAGACTATTCAGTAAAATAATGAAACCTGTTTTGACTCAATGCTCAGTAATTTCTGGTCAGACTTTATATTACGCAAACACTCACGCTCAAAGCTTAAAAGTTATGTAGTTTGCCAGCGCTATGAGCCTACATATGTACGTGACATAATTCTGAACATATATAATCGTCTTGAAGTTTACAAAATGTCACTACCGTAATAATACGCCAACGACTAACATAATCAGCTAAGCTTATTTAAGAAACTATAAGCTGAAATTTAATCAAAAAATGTTACGCACGAAGACATTAAAGAGTAGTTCCGGAATCACTGTTTACCTTGTTCCAGACCGATGTATAAACTATGGCTAAAGATATGTATATGATTTTACACATAAAACTACACCAAAAAAGGCCATACTCATTCATAATTTATTTCACTGTTCAGATTAGCTACCACGTTGGCTCACTGAACTGCAACCCCTCCCTTCAAGAAATAAGTAAAGACCTGTCATTGTCTTGAACTGAGGGGCGGTACCCCCCTCAAAACCGTACACAAAAGGGCGATTTCGCACTCCGAATTGGAGGTAAGGCCCAAGGCATAATATAGACAGTGGCATACTCTTGATATTATGTATGTACTCTTGCTATTTCGCACTTTTAAAGATAAAATTGCTTGGTAATTTTTGTCAGGTTTTTGCTGGTCATGGGCACTGTTTTCAGAGGGCACCTTCTTGTTTTATCTCATTACCAGATGAAATTTTGTCTACGCCAACTCAGCAAATTATATACGGCAAACGGTGCCATATGACGGATTGAAAAATTACTTAACAAGAAACTTCACCATTTAGCCGAACTAAAGAAAAAGAAGGTGTATGTACCTACTAGTTGATGAGAACAGCATTTAATCACATCACACTGTTATTGTCGCAAATTTGATTCCCGCCATTAAAGTTAGTGCTAATTCACTTGCGGATAAATTAAACATCAAACACCAACACAAATTTTTTGTTATTTAATGTGAATAAGCAGTCAATAATAAGCAGAAGAGTGTTTCTATAACTTCCCGTCTGACTTCGACAAAACTTGTGAGTCAAATGGGTATACAGCATTAAAAGCAAAAAAACAGCGCTAAAGAAATTGCCTCCAGCCTGGTCCAACTGACGCCACTGTAACATAAATTTATTAATAATTACTAAAAAAGCAATTATCAAAGTCAGAATTCTCAACGTTCGCCACTTCTTAGGACGTTCTTACATCATTAGTGACGTGCAAATCCCAGCTTGCTCTTTGATAAAGGTATTTTTGACTAATTATTAAAACAATTAATGTGTGCATGGAATTGTCACAATCTAGAAACCAAAACAAAAATCCTGAAAAATTGTTTGACGCTAAAAAGCTTGCGGTCACTACGATGTCACTTTGAATTTAATTAACAGAAACAATAATAATTGTTAGTTTTGTTTCTGGGCTTGTAGTCATTTTCATGAAGGCATTTTACATTACCCATACAAAAAACAATAGTGAACACGGTCGAAAATGGAGCATAGATGGCAGACTTAGGTAATTATAGGCTGACCCACACACACACACACACACACACACATATATATATATATATATATATATATATATATATATATATATATATATATATATATATATATATATATATATATATATATATATATATATATATATATATATATATATATATATATATATATATATATATATATATTTTACCTGTCTTGGAAAAACAGTGTAATAAATAACGTCAATAACTAAGTGCACGCTGCTAAATTCACAGCGTGCATTAGAATCTAGTTATAGCACTGTTATGTCAAAATAGTTATAACAAAGTATACTCTGTACTGTGCAGTGCAGTGTGCACTCAGCGATTTAATAGCACTGCCACATGAACACCGCTGCGCGCACTCGTTCATGCACGTGGCGCTTCACGCATTCGTGTGTATAAATTACTGAGTGCACTCTACATCGTGCTATAACCTTATAAAGACATATTAAGTGCGCGCCAACTTTCTAATACGGTACTCTAAGGAATAATTCCTATTACTGATAGGTAGGTAGGTAGGTACTCCTAATTTTATTGATAGTCAACTAATCGGATCAAATATTAAATACAGCCACCGGCCCAGCTTGAGTAATGTTTGCATCTCAAAAGTCAAAACATGTGTGTCATCTTTAACCGTGCCAGATTAAACCTACGTAGGTATCTATTTTCAACCCCCGCGAACATATCCATTCACTGTTGTTGTTGTTGTTGTTGTTGTTGTTGTTGTTACTCGTTATTGTTATGTACAAGAAATGACACTGAAATCTCACTCAGAAAGAATGCTAAGTGCTGCAGAAAATTCGTTGTTGCTGTACTATGTTTCTGTTTTTTTGCATTGAGGTTTTTACGCGGCGACCTCAGCCGCCGCGTATATACTGTAGTGCAAACGTGTGCGTCAAGAGCACACAAATGCACCTATTCTAGTGTTGAACTGCTGCTAGGTCAGCAAATAACACTGTTTGTGTGAGCGTGTGTGTCTTGATCGTGTGTCTACGTACGATTAACTGCCTGCTCAGTGCTCTCGTCTGTTCAGTGCTAACAACTTTTGCTTGCAGAAAACAGTTATTTAACAAAACCTGTCGCAGCTATGTTTCGTGGTATGTTCATTAGTGCGTCGGAAGTAAGAAATTTTGAAGTAGTCTTGAGGACATGGCAACCATGCCCAGTGGCGGTTACGGAACGGAGTCTATCGTATGGACGCCGTTCGCTGCAAAACAATAGCTGAGCTGTCCTAGCGTACATCAATCAGCTGACTAGCGCACGATGAGCGTGTGCATTGTTTAGCTGCTGTAAAATGTGAGCTGTAGCGCAGGGCTCCGAGTTGAGCTGCGGTGCCGTTCCTTCCGTCCGCGGCGAGATGCGCGGGCGGAGACTTCATCCGGAGAGCTCGATGAAGAGCTAGAGGAATTGCCGGACGACGCCGAGGAAGTAGAAGTCGACCGCGCCCGAGTTGGCGTGTGATGCGCAGGGCTAGCACTTCTACCCGGGCTGGCAGAAAAGTGCGAATCCGGCTGGGCAGATTGTAATTCCGCCCTGATAGCGTACAGATCTTCAGACGCAAGAGAAGTCATACTGACATGCACGTGGCCACAACGAAAAAAGACGAAGGCCTACAGCGTACGCAGACTTATATAGTTTATGATGACTCATCTAATTTGCATAATAGTTGAAACGTGGCCCAACCAATTAGACTAGCGAAATCAATTCTAGCTTAGATTGTACATAGAATTAAGACTTGTCTTCAGGCGCTTCGCGCCTTAGCCAAATCTGAAAATTTTTCACGTGGATCACGTTGCATCTCTTATGTAGTTAATCAAGATTTAAGGAAAACTGACGCTCCATAAATTTTTTTCTGATGGAGACATTTTTGGTTATTACTGGTGACACTGTTGGCTAAGTTAAGTTTAACACTGATATTACTTGGCTTAAGTTTTTAAAATATGATCGCTTCGAAAATTTTTAAGTGCCGCGTTTTATATTCGAAGAATATCCTCAGCACTGCAAGCAACTCGCAACGCAGTCTATCTAAAAAGTTTAACCTTACTCGCAAAACGTACTTGTTATGCTCAAGACTGAAAGCACGCCATCCCCCCGCACAATACGATAAAAAAACACATTACCAGTCCGTAAGCTAGACTCGTACGGACTTGTTTGTCGGTTAGCCGGTCTAATCAGTCTACGTCGCACTGTCTCTAAAACTGCACAGACAGGGTTGTGGGATCCGTTGCTGTCCAAGATAACATTGTAGAGCCTCGGACTTGAAATAAACCGCTGATATATTCTCGTTTAGTCCGTTTAGTCCCATATGTCATTCCTGAACTTCGAACAAAAACAAGTCTAGTCCGTTTAATCCGGTAAAGGAATGAGCTCTAAGCTAGTTAAATGAATTAATAAAAAAGTATTAGTCTTCCTTATCGAAAATAACTTTTCCTTAGCACAAATACTTGACCAAATATAACGTTACTGTCTGCCTAATGGCTCATGAAAATAGGCTGCTATTTTGCCAAAGGCAAAATAGTAATTTCCAGTTCCCATCCCACCCATATTTTAATGCGAGTGCTAAGCTAACAAACTTCCTTAGAAATATTAGGTAAGTATGTATACAATATACAAATCGAAAGTTTGAAAGTAAAAAATGATTTTAAACATTTTAGCTAATTAAACTGATTTTTAGGAATAGAATTTGATAGAATTCCTAGGTGTAAATTATATTACACTTTGGCTAATTAACAACCTTAAGCAACTAAGCTACCAACCTGTTATCCTACCATATAATTTTAAAACAATATTTTCTTGTAAAAATAAACTTAGCCAATACAAAACATTATCGAACGACAAAGTTTGTCTTAAACATTCTTCACTTTCTGTCAAACAAAACAGCATAGCACAAAAACCACAGAATGTATCTGCTAGAAATAGAACAACACAAAACGCAATCTCATTTAATAAATATTGCATAGTCCTGAATTCACAAATAGGTTTATACTTTACAGCTGTCAGTGTGAGATCAGTCTGTGATCAGTTAGCAGCGTCAAGGTCGGCAAAAACATCAAGATCTAAACATCAAGCGACAAACAACAACAAAACAAGGAATCAAAGGGAAAAAAAGCAGCGCAACCAACAGAACAACATGCACAAAAAATAAAGTCAAGTATATAACTCTAAGCACTCCTGATTTAAATGGAAACCGTCATGTGCTGAGACCAGGGACCAGGGTCACATGAAAATACATAGGCTGCCGGGAAAATCTAACGACCCATACCCCGGATACAATTCTGTCTTACTTCTTCTTAGTTCTTTCCCTTTTCTACGCTTATGTGTGTTTATTCCATTACAAAGAAGGATGATCAATTTTTGAAAATAGATTGACATATTTTTGTGAAATTTTTTGTCAGCGCAGACTTCTTTAATTTTCATGCGGCAGCGCTGATTAAAAATCTATTATGTTCCTAACCAATGACGTACTGTACTGTAGGCAAAGTGTTACTTACTAAGTAGCCTAGGTAGGTAGATAAGTACTAATGCACAGTACATTGGTACGCTGGTGTGATGTACCTACTGAAACAAAAATTTCAACTGTATTTTACGAAAGTGTTGCTCTTTACCTAATTTTTCAAGTTTTTAAGTTCTAATTTACATCCTAATTGTAAGTTATTTTTTTCACAAACACATTTTCAGTCTGAAGAAATAAGGTTATATGCAAAATAAAGTCGCCCATGTAGCGTCAGCTTGATTTCTCTGAAGTCTGAACAGATAATGCTAAACCCTTAGACAACATAGATGGGTGATTTTCCAGACTACTTGTGATGGCTGAAATTGGTTCTTTTCATAATGAAATTACGCGTATGTCAAGGTTGAGCACTTTATGGTCAGACTTGTAAATAAATCAGAAGCAGATAATTGCCTTATTAATCTATGCAGCTTCATGTGCTAAATTTCCAAAAATTAACGTTTAATGTAATTGTAATTAGTGGCGTGAAATTTGATGCTCGATACTCGATTTATATTTTATGTAGCGTTTGCAATAACTCTAAAAAGCTTTTCTGCATGATACCCATATCATTAAACATAAATGATTATGTCTATGTGCGACAAATTAAACTTCATTTGAATTGTCTTCTTCCATCCGAGTCTACAGATTATACTTATGTATTTTGCCCTAAAAATTTACTAGTATTGGTGGAAACTGTGTGGTGGATGTGGCCATGAATTAAAACTAAAAAATTTTGTATAAAATTGCTGTTTGTTACAGGAATTGGCTGCATAGCTCTCCGCCAGTTTTGATAACATGAATGTACTGAATGTTGGCATAACCCTTATCAGCAAAGCATGTCTGACGCCTATGTTCCTATACAGAGTATTTACGCGTAGTCCCAATCATAGTTACACCTACAATTCATCGTTCTGTTTGTTCGAATTATTTTTACTGTAAGCTGACTTTATTATTACTTATTACTTATGACTTAAATACTACATATACATTAAATAAGTAAAATCGTGCAGTTTAACCCTTAGATGCCCAGAGCATCTCACGCCAGGCAGCCTGATTCTGACATCTTCTAGTTTTTTGACCATTGCTAGAGTTACGTGCATCGGAGAGAGATCGCGAAACCACCATTCGATAGAGAAATGAATGGTGAACAAAACATAATAGTCAATTAAGGGTCCAGGACGCACCGTTTTTGCGTTATAAGCGCTCAAATTCGAGAATTTGTGAAAAAATTGCGCCATCGCTCAGGCATGTACCGCATGTACCTTCCCCTAGAGTAATAACACAAAAGTCGTGCGCTTGCCATAGTTGAAGGCTAGCAATAGAGTACGTTTGTTGTATCTGATGCACACAAAGTTGACTGCTGGCGGCGCAACTCAAATCTTAATGAGGTCACGAAGAAAATGCTACTTTTGCGATGAAAAAAAGTTAAATTTGCACATTGCTTAGGGAAGCATAGGTTTCGTTGTGTGGCAGAAGATTCAAAATTTGGCCACTAAATATAAAGATCTAAGGTTTCTGAAAAAACAATTTGCAGTTCAGCTGAATAGAATGAACAAATCAAGTTTTATGGCCCCCGATTTGGTATTCATCACGTGATGTGCTAAATGGCACCTCTGGGAATTAAAGGGTTATATTAAAGCATTAGAATTCGTGAACTATTACATACTAAACTCATACGTATGCAGCTTGCAGAGATTTGGTTTTTTTAGTGTTATCACAAAAAAAATATCTGTCAGTTTACTGCATTTGATTGGTTACCAATTGCTATAATTGTATACCACATAAAAGTCACTACAGTTAGTTATAGTTATTGTTGTTATTGTCTTTTTTATTGTTATGTGGTTAGTTTGCTATTCATATTTTATTTAACCCTTTCATTCATAATGTTGCTTCAGAGTAACAATTGGCCCTATCTCCTACTAGTGAAACCTGTCGGCCTGATGTTTCACAAAATCATGTCCTTCATGAGGATACCTTAGGTATTCGAGTGAAGCGAGCCGGTGGCCGAGTGGTCTGGCGTGACAGTACTGCCACAAAGTTGTCTCTGGGAAGCACGCCCAGTCTGTGGCAGCGGATCAAATCCCAGCCAGAGCTTGGACTTAGTGCAATTTAGAAAAATTCATGAAGGAAAGGGTTAACAAGCAAGAGTGACCTGTTACATTCGCTGTCTTGTTTTTTAATGAAGCTAATTTTTGAGGTGACCTAAATTGTTCATCCGCATATGTTTGTTTTACATATTCTCTTTTAATGGTTCCCTATTGTCTCACAATGTTGATATCTCAAACTTGTGCATCCATGGCCATGCCTTCAAAATTTGTGAAAGAACAACTTTTAAATGACGTTTTGATTAAGCATCGATTCATACTTACATGCGTTTGTCCGCTCAGCCCGCAAAATTACAAAATAATCAAGTCATTAATAGTGTTTAAAATCAACTTGTGTCACGATTATATATTTCGTAATTTTAACGGCTGAACGACGTAAAGGCTGTAATTATGAATCGACCCTTAATAGGTCTCTGAACTTTCCCATTGTCAAAGAGCATTTTTAGGTTATTCATGATCCAGTCCTGAGCAAACAGAATTCAGTCAAACTTTCTGACCAGCGACAGCGAACACTTACATAAACATTGATCCTCTAGTAACTATGATGATCCCATAATTGGTATGAAAGGGTTTCTTAATATTTTTAGGTATGTCGGCGTATATCCGTAACGCGGCTTTATTTGGTTTCTTTTTTGCCTTGATTATGAGCTTGGTATCTCTTGGTCTTTCTGTTGCGGTCATGCTCAAAGGATTTAATGTATGGTAACACAACGGCATTTAATTACAATACTGACTGCTATTGTGGCAATATGTGGATGATTTGAAACTTTTTTGTATGGCTTCATTATCATGCATCACCAACTAAATAACACATTACCTCCCTTAATTTGCAGCTAAGAGAAAACTGAGGACCTCCTTTGTCATACAGATATGGCAGAAATTTAACACACCCCCTCTCAACAACAGCATCATAGGAAAGTGATACCCTTACCATAGACCAGGCACATAGCCCATGTTTCCACCCACCCCCCCCCCGACAAGGTCAGGCCCCCAGCCACCCCCTCCTTCCCCGCTTCTCCCCCATATTGCAAATATGTACGTTAAATATAAATTCAAAACGCTAATTGAGTGTGAGTGCCACTAAGCATCCACAATATACATACGTATCGCTGTTGCTGTCGCTTGTTACGTATACCTACGTACGTAATTAAATTCATTCGCTGCTAAAGCACAACTATTAGGTCTTAAAATCGCCAAAATTGTCATTGGCTATGAGTCGCTATGATCACAGGCGAATTGGCTGCAATAAATTTCGCTATCGCAGCGATAGCCCCGGCGATATGGTATAAACAGCAATCTGTCGCAGCTATCGCTGTGGTATAGCCGCTATTGCACGAAAGTCAGCCAAAATGCAGCCATCGCTAAAATTATGTGGGGGTCTATTCAGTTGGTGATACATGAAAATATACCCGTGTTGTATAGAAAGAATGATTGCCCAAGATGTATGTATATTTTTGTACTGAAATATTTTGTAACTAATTGTAACAGATATGTTTGCAACAGATAAAAAATCATTGACAGTCGTCATTGAATCAATTTGAACTCTGAGATGAAGGAGGTATATTGATTCTTGAACTGCTCGCTGTGCAATTTGTTATTTTTGTAATAAAATCGCGTGTTTGTTTTGTCTCAAGGCCAGTTTACACGACCAAACTTGCACCAAACTCACGCCAAACCAAACCTGCTCCAAACTCGAGTTTGGTGTAAGTTTGGTGTGAGTTTGGTCGTGTGAATACACACCAAACATGCTCCAAACTCACTCCAAACTCAGACCAAACGGCCGACTCTAGTTTGGTGGACCACCAAACTTGGTTTGGTGGTTTGACCAAACAGCCAATCAAATTTAAGTATTCAACTGCACAGCAACATTTTCCCAGCATTGTTTATATGCACAAGCGTAGTCTGCCTACGATATTGATTTTTACTGCTGAGTTTTTTTGTAACACAATGGCTGCTGAGAACAATCTGTGGGGCATTAATAATGCGATTGCGCTGATTAATTTCTACAAAGAACACGAATTTTTGTGCCCCAAATTACTACAAAAAAACATTTTTCCTCAGTTTACAGGTATGTTCCAATTGATGAGTGAATTTTATGGACAATAAGGGTGGATTTCACAAAGCTGGTTTTACTAAACCATTGGTTTTACGTACGTTTTGCATGATTTGCACATAATTTCATTACGAAATATCGTCTGATTCGTTACGAATTTCGTAGATTTTCTTAAACCATTGGTTTATCTGAGCTGAAATTTCAAACCTGCAGCGCAGCAGGTCTCTGTTTTGCTGATATTTCAGCTGAGCTAAACCAATGGTTTAAGAAAATCTGGGAAATTCGTAACGAATCAGGCGATATTTCGTAATGAAATTATGTGCTAATCATGCAAAACGTACGTAAAACCAATGGTTTAGTAAAACCACCTTTGTGAAATCCACCCTTAATAGTCTGATAATAAGTTATAAAAGTACCATGCAGTCGATATCTGCTTAATGAGTTTTACAGAAACTGTTCAGCGTTCAGTGCAGAAAACATAAATATACGAAAAAAAGCAAAAAACATTGGGTGGATTTCGCACAAGTGGTTTTGCTAAACCGGTACCGGGTTCTATCGCGTCCTCGGACTTGCTGAGCTGAGACCATTACTGAAAAAAGCTACAGTTATAAGGGATATATATCCTCTACACGAATCAAGGCATGAGCCTAAGCTGTGGGGACCCCCTACGAATCCAGGTATATCAAGGTATTTCTACAGATCAAATTTATAGTCTACCTGAATTTGGGCAAAAATTTTTAAAAATAGCCAATATTTTCGTCTAACGTAGTATATACAAGGACAATAGAATTGTAGGTACAAGAGCTTACAAAACGAACCCTCGTGTAAAAGGTATGTACGAATGGTGTGTTGTGGTTATAAACAACAATATAAACCCGAATAAACTATCATTCTCAAAGTTATAACGTTTATTTATATTTAAACACAAAAATTGTGCTTTACTTTGACAAAACTCGAATTTGAACTAAAAGTTTAAATGCGCGCTCGTTGGTGTGGTGGCTTCTGATTGGCTGTTTGGTGCAAATTTGCTTTGAGTTTGGGGCAGTTTGGTTTGGTGATTGTTTGGTCGTGTGAATGCAAAGTTTGGTGGAAATTTGGACCAAACCTTCAGTTTGGAGCAAGTTTGGTTTGGCGTAAGTTTGGTGCAAGTTTGGTCGTGTAAACTGGCCTTCAGGGTCCAGCATTTTGGTCACACAGTCACATATATATTAGTGAAACAGCGTTTGTAACCAGTTTAATTCAGCCAATTAATCCCAGTGAATATAATAATAAAAACCGAATACCTAATTTCTTAAAACATTTGTTTGATCACATTAGTTCGTATCACATTTGTTCAAAAGTGTTTACCTTATAAGATATTTAGGGCAATTCACTTATCACTCTCACTGTTATCACTTATCATTTATCACTGATTAGCTTAATTTTTGGGCTCCTAACAAATTATATACAAATATTATACTACTATTTTTGTTTTTCTTCTCCTAAGTAGTACAAGTTATGGCATTTTTTAGTATCGCAACATGTCGAAATGAAAACAGCAAGCGGATTGAAGAAGTGCCAAGACGTAGTCAGTATGTATCATCGAAATCTTAAGTAGACTTACACAATTCAGTGAGGTCAGTGAGGTCAAGGTTTCAATTTTAATTTCTGAAAGCTGTTGTTTTTAATTTTCTAGAGAATAAAACTAAATTAGCGAGATATTTAGCAGAATGTTCACATTAGCTAAATAGATAGCTCAAATCTTTAGAGGCAACGTCAAAGTTTAACGTTTTGCTGTTTAATAAAATAATAACAAGAAAATTGTGTATTCTGATACAACTTTGATGGTCAGTACTACATAACATTACAAATAATTACAGTAAACTCTATCGATGTATCTTTTGACCGATTCCGTAGTTGGATATGCTGAGAGGCGCCATGAAAGCATCGGACATTTTGATGTATTTCACATTTTCAGTTTCACCATCAGCATCGTCTAATAACGGACCATTTGTTAAAGCATTCCATGCTAAAAACAGTTTAAATAAATTGTACTTAAATTACCTATCATAGTGCGTCAAGTATAGGGTACAATACTTGCCTATGTATACAAAAATTGACTACGTCTTTGTGTGATTTATACATTGTTTTTAGCTTCATTGTGCATTTTTGTTGGGCATGATGTGTTTTACTATAAAATATTTTGAATGTACCTATTACTGAACATTAAAATAATAAACCAGCTGATGACCTAAAAAAGGTCGGTTGCAAAAAATACTTTCATCTTACCAAGAGTAAATTAGTGCCTCGCTCTTATAGGAGAGTTTCTTGTCACTTATCAACGCACGAGCGATTATGTACCTCCTAAAACGTGTAATGTAATGATCCTGCGCGATGATTATTCTTAGAAAACGTAAAGACCCGATATCGACGAGTGCATCTTCCTGCGCTAATTACAGGCACTAAACAAAATGTCTCACTGTTGTTCTATAAGAGTGAGACACTATTATGTACTGTAGATCTTACTTGGTTTACTGAGAATTGTATGCAGTGACGCGATACCCAGAAAGCGTTTACTGCGAGTCTGTGACATTCCGTTAGTTCCAGTGAATACTAAAAGTTGGCACATGAAGGTCAGACACAGCGCACGATAATGCATCTCTGGTTCCGAGCGGTAGAAGACGGTAATACCTGCAATATTATATATGATAGAGTCTCATGGGTACTAATCATATTTCTAAATTAATACTAGGTCTTACTTTAGTATGTTTTGTAAAGGTGATGTCTGACTTTGAGAAATCAAAACATGATCATTTGACATTTATATAATTTATTATATCATATTATATATTATATTCATATCATTTATACTTTTGATCGTTATTTTGCTTAGAAGCTCGTAAGTGTAGGTAGTGTTTGTGACCGGCCGCGAAAGCCGCCCGCGCGTTGAATTTAAAAACACCGGCCGGCCAGCCAGATTCCACCGACTGACAAAATTAGGCCGGCATAACAATCCGGCAGGCTAAAGTTTATGCCAAAATGACACTCTGGACTTGGATCAATTGGTTTTATCCAAAAATTCGGCCGCTCCGGCCGGCCGGCAGCCGGGCCGGCAGAGAAGTTCGGCCGGCTGGCCGGTAAAAGCCGGCCGGCCGGAGCAGCCGAATTTTTGAATAAAACCAATTGATCCAAGTCCAGAGTGTCATTTTGGCATAAACTTAGCCTGCCGGATTGTTTTGCCGGCCTAATTCCGGCCGGTCACAAACATTAAGTGTAGGTTATAGCACGATGTATTTGTACATAACAAATTATGTACGAACGAGATCTTTTACTGAGTGATAAGTGCATACTGTATTATACATTCGAGTGACTATATCTTGCACGAAATACAAATTCCGTCAACTAAAGTATATATCTGTTCAAACAGAAGTATCTGTTCAAAATTTACTTAAACGTACAAATACCAAAAAGTACACTCAAACAAAAACGTCGAAATTCTTACTTAAATATTTGTAAGCTTTATGTCAGACTTTCCCGAGGTGAACCGTTAATGACTGGTCACGCTAACTTAGGTAATCACCATCACTGTTTCAAGAGACACAGAAACATTAAATTATGTTGGTAAGAACCCACGGTGCTTAAACGAATGAGATTCTCGATTTGAGTTTGATTTTATTTCAATTTATATTGAAGCTGTAATTGCCGTTTTTATGTTCAGTCCACACTGACACTTGAGTAGCTCTGTTTTGCATTTTACTTGATACGGCTTTACATCAAATGTGTGTATGTGGCCGGTTAGCTCAGTTGGCAGGGCATCCGATCCGTAATCGGAAGGTTGATGGCTCAAATCCAATCCGGCAACTCTTTTTGAAAAATTTCTACCCGACATTTCGGTCTTATAGCAGAACAGTCGATTCACTTCAGGGAAGCGGATTAGGATTAAGCAACGACAAGCTCTTCTGCTGAGTGAGCAGCTGTTAGATTGTGAGGCCTGAGTGTCAATATTCCAGAGGAAATATTATACGCGGCCACTTCTTGTGGAAAAAAAGATTTTAAATACCTATTTCTGCGCACATTCGCTGCTGAGTATGTAGCTACAAAGTTTTTCAAATAACGACAAAAAAGTGAATGGTAGACCAATTTTTGAAGTCAAAAAAAGTGTTTTAAACAAATAAGAAAACTTGTGTTTTTAAAAAGAGAAGCCTCACCGAGATTTGAACTCGGGATCACAGGATTTGGAATCCTGAGTGCTAACCACTACAATATGACACCTCTGGCAAGAAGATGTTAACTTTGCCTATTAAAAATTCTGTTAGCGTTCTTCGCAAATCACGACCTGTGTAGTGTGTGTTAGGTCTCGACACACATCAACACAAGTCACTGAAACCAATTTTAAAGAACTGTGATATAACCAAGCCTGATGCGTACAAGAGAGAAAAAAACATGTGATGAAAAACAATAACCTGTACCGACTATTTTTGATATACGATATCTTCTGATTGCTTAACAATAAAACCTTAATTTCATGCTCCTTAGTTTCTGACCAGAACATCTTAATTGGCTCCCACATTTGGTGGACCTGCGGATGGCACTGTCCAGTGCCCTCGTCATTCTTGTTCTTGGACTTCGGCTGCAGTTTTTTACAACTGAAGAACAACAACCAAAAGTATGCTTTGCTGCTATTTTCTCCAAAAGTTTCATCAATCTACCATGGTATCAGAGCTTCCATTTTTACGTATCCTTGCTACTTGCAAAACCTAAAGTTTGGCAAAACGTATACCTGTTGAAAGCGTACAAAAGTGCAACCCCAAACCCCTTTTATATTAATGTTCATTCTGTCTATTCTTCACAATCGCACGCAGACCAACTACGTTGGTTACTAATCCTTTCTGGGGATGTTGAACAAAATCCTGGGCCTATCAATTTGCGCTCTCTCACAAAGGATATATTGCAAAAAACACTTGAGATAATGAAAGAGGAAGAACCTAATTTTGTCATGCCGTCCACAAAGAAAGAAATTATTGCCATTCTAGAAACGCTGAATGCTGACATGGTTGCCCTCGCCATCCGTTGCATCAAGTAATCCGAGAAGCAGACTAATGTCACGCAATCGCAAACCGATGGAAAACCCATTAAACTACCAGATTTTTACGAAAAAGATCCGCGAATTTGGTTTGAACAAATAGAACAGCTCTTGTCTGAACACTCCGAAATTAGTAAAAGAAATTCTTTACTGCGTGCTCTACCAACAGAAATTAACGCGTTAACAATGAAAAACCCATCTCCGCAACAATCACGCTGGTTATCATACATTTCTGAATTTAACTGCCAAATCGAATACATAGCTGGCGCTGAGAATGTCGTAGCTGATTCTTTTTCGAGGTCCATTTCACTTGTCACTGCTGTTTTAGACAATAGTTTAGCCGAAGCTCAAACAAACGATCAAGAACTCAATATTTTTGCAAGCAAAACAAAATTACCAATAAAGAAAATACTGGCACCAACAGCGTCTGGCACTATCGAAATTCTTTGTGAAACTAGTTTAGACCAAGTTAGACCTTTAATTCCATCGTGTTTACGGCGACAAGTTTTTAATGAAGTTCATAACATTTCACATCCTGGACCTAGACCTTCAGCGAAATTACTCATGCAGCGCTACTATTGGCCAGGAATTGAAAAAGATGCCAAATCTTGGGCCAGAGCCTGTCTGCTCTGTCAAGCAGCCAAAATCAACCGCCATACTAAGACACCTATAGCGACTATTCCAACTAATTCTCGCTTTGACACAATCCATGTGGACATAGTAGGGCCCTTGCCTCCGTGTAGAAATTACAAATATCTGCTGACAATCATCGATCGATATACTAGCTGGATTGAAGCCACTCCATTGCAGTCTATTGATACAGAAAGTATAGCCTGGGCTCTTATGTCAACATGGGTGGCAAGATTTGGAGTCCCATCTACCTTGATTACCGACAGAGGCAGCCAATTTGAGTCTGCACTTTGGTCTGCACTCATGTCAGCCTTGGGCATAAAACGCAAAAGAACAACTAGTTATCACCCAAGTTGCAACGGAGCCATAGAAAGAGCACACCGTACGCTGAAAAACGCTTTACGATGTTCGTGCCTGAACTCATCTTGGCTAGATTCTCTTCCTTTAGTGTTATTAGGCATTCGTTCAACGGTGAATACACATGGCCATGCCCCTGCAGAACTAGTATATGGTTCAAATTTACATCTGCCATCGAGCTATTTTGTCAAGCCTGTTGACTGCCGTGACAACTCCATACCAGTTTTTCTCAGACGACTTCAAAACAAAGTGCTAACTTTTAAAGCCCCTTTTCGAAATTATGCATCAAAGCCTTCTTTCGTTTCACCAAGCTGGCAAGTTGCAAGCCATGCTTGGATTAAGAATGAGAATCCTAAATCTTCCCTATCACCACGATATCAAGGACCATTTAAAATTCTTGCACGGTCAGAACAAACAGTAACGTTGCAGTTACCAACTGGACCAGAAGTAGTGTCACTCAATCGAACAAAACCAGCTTTTGAAATTTCTGATCAGTCCATTAAGAAATCCAAAGATCAAACCCTAACTACAAACAATAGCTACAGCGTGGGAGATTTGGTTGTAGCTAAGTATCGTGGGTATCCTTGGTGGCCCGCTCTGATAGTAGACCCCAAAAATTCTAAATTGGAAACTGTAAAACACTCCCCTCAGGATGTATCTGTACAATTTTTTTCAACAGCCAAACTTGCCTGGATGCCTCTACATTTGATAAAACCATACTCTGATGACCTGATTCCTAGTGGCCATCGAGCAGCACAAAAAGCGAAACGTATAGCTGAAGATTTTCTAGAGAACCAAAAAGTTTTGAACACCCGTTTTGGGCAAAACAGTAAAAATTTAAAGACCGTAACTTTTTGCCCTATCCTAGAATCCTCGGTTCCACCTCTTGGAGGGGGAGTAGTGTTAGGTCTCGACACACATCAACACAAGTCACTGAAACCAATTTTGAAGAACTGTGATATAACCAAGCCTGATGCGTACAAGAGAGAAAAAAACATGTGATGAAAAACAATAACCTGTACCGACTATTTTTGATATACGATATCTTCTGATTGCTTAACAATAAAACCTTAATTTCATGCTCCTTAGTTTCTGACCAGAACATCTTAATTGGCTCCCACATTTGGTGGACCTGCGGATGGCACTGTCCAGTGCCCTCGTCATTCTTGTTCTTGGACTTCGGCTGCAGTTTTTTACAACTGAAGAACAACAACCAAAAGTATGCTTTGCTGCTATTTTCTCCAAAAGTTTCATCAATCTACCATGGTATCAGAGCTTCCATTTTTACGTATCCTTGCTACTTGCAAAACCTAAAGTTTGGCAAAACGTATACCTGTTGAAAGCGTACAAAAGTGCAACCCCAAACCCCTTTTATATTAATGTTCATTCTGTCTATTCTTCACAATCGCACGCAGACCAACTACGTTGGTTACTAATCCTTTCTGGGGATGTTGAACAAAATCCTGGGCCTATCAATTTGCGCTCTCTCACAAAGGATATATTGCAAAAAACACTTGAGATAATGAAAGAGGAAGAACCTAATTTTGTCATGCCGTCCACAAAGAAAGAAATTATTGCCATTCTAGAAACGCTGAATGCTGACATGGTTGCCCTCGCCATCCGTTGCATCAAGCAATCCGAGAAGCAGACTAATGTCACGCAATCGCAAACCGATGGAAAACCCATTAAACTACCAGATTTTTACGAAAAAGGTCCACGAATTTGGTTTGAACAAATAGAACAGCTCTTGTCTGAACACTCCGAAATTAGTAAAAGAAATTCTTTACTGCGTGCTCTACCAACAGAAATTATCCTTCAAAGCGGCGTAAAAGCTTCAGACAGCTATGATGACATGAAACAAAGCATCAATGAATTTTATAAAGTCAGTGACCGCAAACGATTACGTCAACTGTTGCAGGAACAGACATTAGGGGACAGAAAGCCAAGCGTGGCCTTGAAGCAAATGCTACGCTTGGTACCAAACAATGAAGACGTAGTTCGTTTACGCTTCATGGAAATTCTACCAGAACAGATTCGTGTTATCTTAGCATCTATTACTGACTTAAACTTAGATCGTTTGGCCACAATTGCCGATACAATGTGGGAACAAACAGCAGCAGCAAATGTGAACAATTTAAACTCTTCTAATGTGAGAGAATGCACAGGTGGCAATCCGAGTCAGCCTATTGGAAATGATAACATTTCTATTCTTTGTGAGCGTATTGATTCACTAACTCAGACTGTAAACGCTCTAATCACTGATCGCTCTCGTGAGCGCAACAGAATGGCAAGCCCAGCAACTAGAGTTCCTCGACTACGTTCTGCGTCACGTGGGTTCAAGCCCGATGGCCCTCTTTGCTATTATCACTTTCGATTTGGCAAAGAAGCGATTAAATGCGGTGGTAATGGTTGCCAATGGATTTTCAAAACTAACAACCAGGGAAACGCCACAGTTCCGCTGACAGCAGCGCGGTCGTCAGCGGAACAAATCTAATCACCTTGACCGCAGCTAATATTGGTGAAGTAATAATTGACACAGGCTCCGATTTCTCATTTTTACCAAAACGTCTGTCAGATAAAAAACGATTAATTTTAAAAGACACTACCACGCAGTTTCAAACTGCTTCAGGTGAACCGTTGAAGGTTTATGGAACCACGTTTCTAAAATTTAGACTAGAACCACTACCCAACAATTTTACTTGGAACTTTATGGTAGCTGACGTTGTACACAGTATTATTGGACTCGACTTCTTACGAGCAAATCAACTCACTGTAGACACAACAAACAATTGTTTACTATTGGGTAAGAAATGTTTGAATTTTTTGTCCGCCCGTACCAGTTCTGTCGCACCTATTTCCACAATATACCCTACCTCACATCGTAACGAATGTTTACTAACTCTACCGAGCAACATCCCTCATTCCTCATCCTTATGCAATATGGATAATAAATTTAAAAACGCTATTTTACAAATATTAAAACGACATCACAAACTGTTTGGACCAGTTGATGTTTCAGAACCTGTAAAACATCCTATCGAACACCACGTTGTTACTACTGGAGCACCCGTTTTTGCTCGACCTAGGCGCTTATTTGGTATTCAATTAGAAGCCGCTAAGTCTGCGTTTCAGAGGCTGCAAAAGGCTGGCATTGTTTATCGAGGAGAATCTCCTTGGGCCTCTCCTCTCCACATGGTTCCAAAGCAAAACAACGAATGGAGAGAATGCGGGGACTATAGAGCCTTAAATGCTGTCACTGTACCAGATCATTATCCTATGCCGCATATTGCTGATTTAATAAATTCGTTATCTGGTTGCACTATTTTTACTAAATTAGATCTAGTCACAGCATTTAACCAAATCCCAATGGCACAGGACTCGCAGCCAAAAACCGCAGTCACTACTCCATTTGGTCTTTTTATTCACCGTCGCATGCCTTTTGGTTTGCGAAATGCATCGCAAACCTTCCAGCGACTAATGGATGTAACCTTTCAAGACATGCCTTTCGTCACTGCTTACATTGATGACGTGATGATTGCTAGTAAAACTAATGAGGAACACATAGGCCATATAGCTGCTGTGTTCAATCGCTTGGAAGAGTTTGGACTTCGCCTAAAACCAGCCAAATGCAAATACTTTCAGTCGGAAGTAGAATTTCTTGGTATGGAGCTAAATTCACAAGGCTTTAGACCAGTAAAATCAAAGATATCGGCCATAGAACAATACTCAAGACCTACTACTGTTAGAGATTTGAAAAGATTTTTAGGAATGACTGGCTTTTACCATCGCTTCATTCCAAAATTTTCTCATTTAGCAGCTCCATTGACTGACTTGACAAGAGGAACTTCTATTTCCCAAAGTGTCACCTGGTCTGAAAAAGCTGAAATTGCCTTTCAATCATTAAAAGCAGCACTTAAAAAAGTAGTAACACTAGCATATCCACACGCATCTGCAAAACTGACCTTAACTACAGATGCTTCCTTGTCAGCAGCAGGTGCGACGCTGCAGCAAGTAGTAGGACTGAAAAAAGAGCCGCTCGGATTCTTTTCAAAAAAGTTCAGTGAATCGGAGGCCAAAAAGTCAACATTTGATAGAGAACTTTTAGCAATCTATCTATCCCTAAAACACTTTTCATGGCTTCTTGGCCTACAGTTCACAATTTATACAGATCATAGACCACTTGTCAACGCGTTAACAATGAAAAACCCATCTCCGCAACAATCACGCTGGTTATCATACATTTCTGAATTTAACTGCCAAATCGAATACATAGCTGGCGCTGAGAATGTCGTAGCTGATTCTTTTTCGAGGTCCATTTCACTTGTCACTGCTGTTTTAGACAATAGTTTAGCCGAAGCTCAAACAAACGATCAAGAACTCAATATTTTTGCAAGCAAAACAAAATTACCAATAAAGAAAATACTGGCACCAACAGCGTCTGGCACTATCGAAATTCTTTGTGAAACTAGTTTAGACCAAGTTAGACCTTTAATTCCATCGTGTTTACGGCGACAAGTTTTTAATGAAGTTCATAACATTTCACATCCTGGACCTAGACCTTCAGCGAAATTACTCATGCAGCGCTACTATTGGCCAGGAATTGAAAAAGATGCCAAATCTTGGGCCAGAGCCTGTCTGCTCTGTCAAGCAGCCAAAATCAACCGCCATACTAAGACACCTATAGCGACTATTCCAACTAATTCTCGCTTTGACACAATCCATGTGGACATAGTAGGGCCCTTGCCTCCGTGTAGAAATTACAAATATCTGCTGACAATCATCGATCGATATACTAGCTGGATTGAAGCCACTCCATTGCAGTCTATTGATACAGAAAGTATAGCCTGGGCTCTTATGTCAACATGGGTGGCAAGATTTGGAGTCCCATCTACCTTGATTACCGACAGAGGCAGCCAATTTGAGTCTGCACTTTGGTCTGCACTCATGTCAGCCTTGGGCATAAAACGCAAAAGAAGAACTAGTTATCACCCAAGTTGCAACGGAGCCATAGAAAGAGCACACCGTACGCTGAAAAACGCTTTACGATGTTCGTGCCTGAACTCATCTTGGCTAGATTCTCTTCCTTTAGTGTTATTAGGCATTCGTTCAACGGTGAATACACATGGCCATGCCCCTGCAGAACTAGTATATGGTTCAAATTTACATCTGCCATCGAGCTATTTTGTCAAGCCTGTTGACTGCCGTGACAACTCCATACCAGTTTTTCTCAGACGACTTCAAAACAAAGTGCTAACTTTTAAAGCCCCTTTTCGAAATTATGCATCAAAGCCTTCTTTCGTTTCACCAAGCTGGCAAGTTGCAAGCCATGCTTGGATTAAGAATGAGAATCCTAAATCTTCCCTATCACCACGATATCAAGGACCATTTAAAATTCTTGCACGGTCAGAACAAACAGTAACGTTGCAGTTACCAACTGGACCAGAAGTAGTGTCACTCAATCGAACAAAACCAGCTTTTGAAATTTCTGATCAGTCCATTAAGAAATCCAAAGATCAAACCCTAACTACAAACAATAGCTACAGCGTGGGAGATTTGGTTGTAGCTAAGTATCGTGGGTATCCTTGGTGGCCCGCTCTGATAGTAGACCCCAAAAATTCTAAATTGGAAACTGTAAAACACTCCCCTCAGGATGTATCTGTACAATTTTTTTTCAACAGTCAAACTTGCCTGGATGCCTCTACATTTGATAAAACCATACTCTGATGACCTGATTCCTAGTGGCCATCGAGCAGCACAAAAAGCGAAACGTATAGCTGAAGATTTTCTAGAGAACCAAAAAGTTTTGAACACCCGTTTTGGGCAAAACAGTAAAAATTTAAAGACCGTAACTTTTTGCCCTATCCTAGAATCCTCGGTTCCACCTCTTGGAGGGGGAGTAGTGTTAGGTCTCGACACACATCAACACAAGTCACTGAAACCAATTTTGAAGAACTGTGATATAACCAAGCCTGATGCGTACAAGAGAGAAAAAAACATGTGATGAAAAACAATAACCTGTACCGACTATTTTTGATATACGATATCTTCTGATTGCTTAACAATAAAACCTTAATTTCATGCTCCTTAGTTTCTGACCAGAACATCTTAATTGGCTCCCACAGTGTGTACACAGATAACTAGTACTAGATTAGATATTACCAAGAGTATTACCTACAAATTAGATAGTGACTATTCAATTCAATTGATTCAATAAATCGGACAACATGAATGCAGTCCAATATTTATATAGTATTGCTGCTGATTTGCTTGGTGCTATTGTCTGCACAGTAGGTATGCATAATTCAGAATCTTCGTCAGCTCGGTTGGCTCAAATGGTAGTGTGTTGCGCATCTACTGAGCATCCGATTTCTGATCCGAAGGTAGGAGGATCCATTCTGTCTCGAAGCTGAATATTTTGCATTCTACGGCAGCTCTAGAGTTCCCCAAGTTGTTGTTTGCGGAATGCTCTGCAGAGCAGCGATGTACCTCCCCTTCTAGTGTTAATTAACACTAGAAATTCGACCTAGCCACTTTAACGTAGGAATCTGTGATTCCGAATATAGTATATACGCGGCCCCTGAGGGGGCCGCGTAAAAACTCTGAAAATCTAGGTGACACACACAGGTACACACATGAGCTGACGTTCAACACGCAGACAGATGCAAATCTTGCCCAGTTTAGTGTTATAACGCTAGAATCAAAATTAAAGACCTGGTTGTGCTGTGGAACACCAGGAAAAATTGTTTCAATTTAAATTGACGTTCATTTGCTGTACATACATAACAGCGACTATTGTTTGACTTTGCAAACTACATACTAGAACAGCAAAATTTGGAGGTGGCCACTGCCCCAAACTTCTTAAATTGTTCCATTTATGATTACCTCAATATTGTAGACTTTTTAAAATGTTTGATAAAATCGAAAATAGCTAAAACTGTTGTTAATAACTTGAATTAGACAAAAATGGCACCTCAGGTTCAGACAGACAATTTTTTACTATTACTGCCGAACATTGTTGCAATCAATCAACGCATCGCTGACGTACGTTGGTTCGAAAATTACGTACCTTTCACGAAAATTTAAAAGTTATTGTGATTGAAGTTTTTTATTTAAGTTATTTCAAAATTTAGACCACCGACTTTCACACAAGGTGGATTATGAAATGGATTTCAAGGGAATTCACTTGAGGACAAGTGGAGAGAGCTCCGCGAAGATCCCTTTGGAATCCTTGTGGCCTGTGGGGAACTTTTTTGAAAATCCACCTCGTGTTAAACAGGCTTTAATCGATTAAAGGTTTTGTTCAGCTATTAATCAAGGGTTTAGGGGTAATTTAATAGGGTTGATATCGTATGACAGACAACGTATGTACAAATACCATTTTTCTAGCAACTTTATTTCTAATTTCCTGAAAAAACCCTGAATGAAAATAATGCCCCAAAAATTCGAGATTATTTACCGACAACGTCAGATCATGACAAGATGTCTGGACCTGGAGCCTAACACCTTGCTGCAATAAAATTCTATTCAGGGCGGCTTACATCTTTAATTAGTCGAGTGAATTTGTTTTTGACTAAAGTGCTTTGAAAAAAAATAAAACTATTAATTGTTATTTGGAATCTGAATTTGAAATTCTTCGGATTGGATCAGATCACCAGTCACCAGTCAACACTCAATCAGTCGGATCAGATTGACACTTCGACTTCATCTAAACATGACTGCAAGCTAGCTAAACTAGAAAGGAATGTACTGCAGTTTTCAGACCATTTCAGAGCCATAAGTAGTATAGAAATTTCTATACTACTGCCATAGTGTCATAATAAGCCGTATACCTAAGGCTTATTACCTATTATACCTCTGTACTTTCACTATTTACACTATTTTTGCATGGCCTCCTCATTTTATAATTTTTGTTTTGGTAGGTCGATACAACCGGTTGCGGCATGTCCAATAGCAAATAATTTCTTGCAAACATGTCCGTGCTAACACCGTGATGTGAACCAATGACAAGGGCATTAGAGACAAACAGTTCTGCAGGTTCTGCTACAAAAGACTACTCATACATGATAATATTATCTCGAAGTTATAAGTAAGACTAACAAGTCATTATGAGATGGACAATGTCAATTTATAACATGAAACACTTTCAATTGGACGTTTCACCAAAACCTTAGAGAGGGACTTTCATCACTCTTGAGACGCACGTAATTAGTGTTTTATTAGCAAGTGTGTTCATTAAAAACAGATAATTTTCAAGTTT